>RJWM01048170.1:0-11597 GCA_004363535.1 Dasyprocta punctata | reverse complement strand
GTTTCTTTATTGCATTTTCTATCATTTCAGAAAGTCCATTTGTGTGACTCCCACTGTCTTCCATTTCAGTATCTCTTGGGTTTGTTCTTTGTGGGCTGGGGGACTGAGACTGCCTCTTGGTCTTTCGTTTTGTCATTTTCTTCTGGAATCTATGTAGCTCTGTGTCCTGCGCGGCTGGCCGGCGTTCCCCTGAGGTTCACGCTGATTCTTGTGGCGTGCAGGGTCGCGGGACCCAGTAGGCTGGGTCCCGTGCGCAGCAAGGAAGGGCGGCCTCCCGGGGCGTGCAGGTGGAGTTTCCTCCTTTACTGGGTGGGGGCCAAGGCCTCCCGGTCCCAGGGAGCTGTGCTGGGCACCGCGCGGGACGCGGACCCGTCCCTGGTTCTGTCCGCAAGCTCGGCCCAACAGCTATGCCTGCGGGGCAGGCCCAGGCAGGTCCCAGGCCTACAGTGCCGGGAGCAACCCTGCTGGGCGGCGTGGTCTGCACAGGAGCTGTGGGATGGCACACGCTCGAGCCGAGCTGCGCGACTGAAGAATGGAGCTGCCGTGCGCTCTGCACTCTCTTATAATCTTTGTTATTTTGTCATTCTTAGGAATGAACACCCAACACCCACAATATAAAGGAGAATTTTATTTTAGCTCACATTTTCAGATGGTCCAGTCCATGATTAGTTGACTTCAAAGGAGAATTGGCATGGTGGAAGAGTATGGGTTGAGAAAGATTCTCAGTAAATTGCTCCCAGAAACCAGGAAAGAGAGTGGAGAGGCGCAGAACCAGGGACATGAAAACACCCTTTTGGATCATGCCAACAGTGACCTACTCCTCTGAACAAGGACTTGGCTCCTGACAGCACATTCAGCATTGAAACAGCACCTCGCTGGTTAAATCATGTTGCAAAATCCCCATCTCTGAATACAAGGGACATTTGGGGCACATTTTAGATGCAAACCATGACACCCTCATATTAACCTGAGTTTTTAATACAAAATCATGTTCCACAGAAGTGGTAACCTTAGAAGTCCCTTCCCCATTCAACAAATTCTGGCCCTGATCTTGGATATTGTTTTACTGTCTACCATTTGTCACAGTTAATTATACATTACTTCTTACTTAAAAAAAAATCAACATTTGCTTATGATATACTCTACAGTCATCATGAGAATTTGGTACATACATATTTTGTCTTAATTCATTTTACTTCCTCTTCCCTCTTACCTCATCTCCCTATGTTCCCCATCTCCACAAAGTCTACCTTTCTACTTCATATCATTTGTCTTTTTGTTGTTGTTCTTTAAATTATATGTGCTTTGCATTTCTCTTATAAAAGAAATTATGTGACATTGAACCATTTTTGTCTGATTCATTTCATTTAAAATTCTGGTCTTAGATTGCATTCACTTTGCTACAAAAGCCTCAAATTTATCCTTCCTTATGACTGAGTAGTACTCCATTGTGTATGAATAAACCGTTATATCTATTATTCTGTTGATGAATATATATGCTGTTTTCATGATTTAACAATTTTGAATTGGGCTGCTGTAAACATGAGAATGCATGTATCACTGTAATATGATGTCTGTGGCATTTTCTGGTAAGTATTCAGGGGAGGTATGGCAGGATCAACTGGAATTTCTAGTCTTACTTTTTGGAGGAACCTCTATGCTGATTTTCCTATGGATTGTACTAGTTTACAACACAATTAGCAATGTAGGACAGAACTGATATAAAAACAAAACCACAGAATACACTAAAAGATGAAATAATGAATCTCTTGAAATCGTAAGCAAAAGCAATGAATTTCTGAACAGAATTCTAACTATGTATTTCTGTTGTCTTCCTCTAAATACATGATATAGTCACAGAAATTGTACATAAATTTGTACAATACACTATTATATTAGTTTTGTAGTTTTTCATAACATTTTTGTGCTCCTTAATTATATATTATTTGAATTAGTGAATATACAAATTTACTTGAATTTTGCAAATTGCTTCTAAATGAATGATTTCTATTCCCAGAATCACAGTAAAATTGATTTCTATATCTTCTCTCCATCATTTTATGGTCAAGATTTTCTAAGTTTGTGTAATTTCCAGTTGTGTAAGTGTGTTTGATATGATTTTATAGTTATAGTTTAGATATCATTATTAAAATGCATAATTTAGAAATATGTTTTAACTTTGTAAATCTTTTCATGTATGTGTTATCAAGTACCTAGTGAATTAATATAGTTTAATGAAGCAAATATATTGTTGTAACTATTGTCCCTTGTTTGGGCCTTGTTGTTTTCAAATATTTAAAATTATTCTTCATGATGCAAACTTAAACCTATTAGTGCATAAAGCACATAATAATCTGCATTTTAGAGTTGTGTTGAGGTATCTTGCCCTTGTTAAATGATATATGCAATATAGAGAAACATATTCATTAGTTTCATTTTAGTACCATTATTTGGAGTTCAAACCATAATAGATATCAAGACTCATGCATTATTTCTAATATTTGAAGGGAAGAAACACATGATATCACAATGAACAGTTTTCACTACCAAGAAAAGATCATAGTGAGCACTTCCCCCAGCCTGAAGACCTCTGCAGCTGGCAAGTGGGCCTTTGCCTCAGCAGCACTTTCTCCACCCCAGAGATCTCTGCAGCCGTTGAGCAGATCTTCACTCTGGCAGCACTTCCCCCACCCTGGAGACCTCTGCAGCTGTCAGATCTTCACCCCAGCAGCACCTCTTCCACCTCAGAGATTTCTGCACCCTGTGCATCATTGACAGCAGCACCTGCCTCTCCACCCTGCTGACTTCAATAACTCTGAGATCACAGCATCCTGTCCGCCACCTGGAGAACCCTGATGGGTTGGTGGAATCCTCAGGAACACCTCACCCACACAGAGGATGTCAGAGTGCCTGCAACTGTGTGGTGAGTTTCTCCCTCAAGTAGAGGACATCATTGGGTCAGCAGGAGCAACAACAAGCCCTCCCCTTCAGCTGTAGGACTTTGGAAGCCCAGCAAGAGTGTAGGTGAGTCCCTCTTCCATACAGAAACACTGAGTGGGTTGAGGAGGGGGCTGCCAAGGCCTGCCCCAACCTGGAGAAATTTGAAAGGGCCTAGGAGACCCCCTGTGACACAGTAGGGTCCCAGCTGAGGCACACAACATAGCCAGATAAATCTGGCAGCATGGAACAGCCTTAAACCACAGTAACAACAGAAGCTAAGGGTTGGTTTACATCCATACTCCTATGCTAGTCAGCCTAGGGAGAATATAAGACTCACCCAAACAGACCTGTAGGAAGAAGCCAGTTAACTGGCCCCTCCACTTCATTGAGGGGCTCAGTAATTGGACAAAAATCACCCATACAGTAGGAACCTAAGACACACACAACAGTCACTAGGGACTAGTGGAATTGAAAGACCAAAATATTAATCCAAGAGGTGAAAATGACAAGATGAAAAAGCAAAATGAAATCTCAAATGACCAGTCCATCAGGGACAAGTACAGGGAACATTGAAATAGAAGACATTTGAAGTTTGAAATTTCTGAAAAGATAGCAAGTAAAACAAAGAAACAAATCCATGGAGCTATAGAGGAAATCAGATTAGAAATAATCTCTCAGGTTAAAAAGGAAATGACAACCTCAGTAAAGGAATTTCTTGGCATAGCTAGAGAAGGCATAGGTAAAAAAGGACAGGAGCATGAAAAATGATGGAAACCTTGAATGAGCAACTTAGGAAGCAAACAGAAAGCATGAAACAAATTCAAAGAGATAACCTGGAAATATAAAACTTCATTGAAAGCTGGCAAAATCATTTAAATTAAACTGAGGATAGGCTTTCAGACCTTGAAGACAGGATCGCAGATAGCCATCATGAAAGGAAAGAACATGTAAAAATAACAAGGGAGCATGAAATAACAATTCAACAGCTTCATGATGTTGCAAAGAGAACCAATGTAAGAATGATAGGCATCAATGAAAATGCAAGAGTCAATGCAACTGACTTAAAAAAACTACTTTCAGAAGTAATAGCAGAAAATTTCCCAAACATGGGAAAAGAATCAGATATGCAGATAAGTTTGGTGTAGAACACCAAACAGTGGTAACCAAAATAAATCTACACCCAGACATATGCTAATTAAGATCCCACACATATGACATAAAAACAGAATACTATAAGTTGTTAGAGGAAAGACACAACTCACCTGTCAAGGAAGGCCCATTAGAATCACAGCACAGTTTTCAGCACAAACCCTCAAGTTGAGATGAGCATGTAGTGAAGTATTTCAAGCTCTGAAAAAAAAAAACACAGACTGATGTACCCTGCTACACCTGAAGCTTCTAGAAAAGAAGAGCAAGTCAAACCCAAAGCTCACAGAAGAGAGGAAATTAAAAAGATCAGAGCAGAAATTAATGCAATTGAGACTAAGAAAGCAAGGCAAATAATTAATGAATCAAAGAGCTGGTTCTCTGAGAGAATAAAAAAAAGGATAAACCTCTAACCAATCTTATCAAGAAAAAGAAAGAAAATCTCAAATTCATGCAATAAGGGATTAAAAGGGAGAAATTACTACAGATCCTATAGAAATTCAGAAGATCACGAAAATATTTACTCACATGGGGTGGAAAACACAGGAAATTGGCAAAGTCCCAGAAATGCATGAACTACCAAAGCTGAGTCAAGAAGATATAACAGTTTTGAATAACTCAATAACAGCTAATGAAATTGAAAATGTGATCAAAAGCTTACCAAGAAAGAAAAGCCCAGGTCCTGATGGATTCACAGCTGAAATCTACAAGAAATTTAGAGAAGATTTAGTGACAATACTACTCAAACTTTTCAATGAAATTGAAAGGGAAGCAATCCTCCCTAACTCATTCCTGGAGAACAGTATTACTCTGACACCAAAACCAGAGAAAGCCCCAACCAGAAAGGAGAACTATAGGCCAATTTCTCTAATGAACATCAATGCAAATATTCTCAATAATATACTGGCAAAAAGAATGCAGAAAACCATCAAGAAGATTATACATCATGATGAAGTGGGATTTATTCTAGGAATACGGGGATGGTTTAACATACAAAAACCCATAAATGTAATACACCACATCAATAGTGCCAAAGACAAAAATTACATGATCATCGCAATAGTCACAGAAAAAGCTTTTGATAGAGTCCAACACTTGCTCATGGTAAAAACCTTACAGAAACTTGGAATAGATGGTATCTACCTCAATCTGATAAAAGCCATCTATGAAAAACCAACAGCCAACATTATACTAAATGGACAAAAACTGAAAGCTTTCAACCTAAAATCAGGAACAAGACAAGGATGTCCACTATCACCACTCCTATTCAATACAGTTCTGTAAATATTAGCCAGAGCAATTAGACAAGAGAAAGAAATAAAAGGAATAAGGATAGGAAAGGAAGAAGTTAAATTATCACTATTTGCAGATGACATGACACTCTACATAGAAGAGCCTAAAAACGTCCATCAAAAGGCTACTAGAGTTAAGAAAGAAATTCAGCAGTATAGCTGGATACAATCTCAACACTCAAAAATCAATAGCATTCCTGTACACAAATAACAAACTCACTGAGAGAGAAATTATGGAAACAACACCTTTCAAAGTAGTGTCCAAAAAAAAAAATGAAATACTTTGGAATCAATGTAACAAAGAATATAAAAGACCTATATGCTGAAAGCTATAGTATTCTAAAAAAGGAGATTGAAGAGGATGTTAGAAAATGGAAAGATACTTCTTGCTCTTGGTTAGGGAGAACTAACATTGTGAAAATGGCCATACTCCCAAAACTGCTATACAAATTTAATGTAATCAAAATACCGTTATCATACCTTACAGATCTAGAGACAATACTCCAAAAATTCATTTGGACCCAGAAGGGAACCAGAATAGCAAAAGCAATTCTGGGCAACCAAAGCAAGGCATGAGGCATCTTAATCCCTGACTTGAAATTATACTACAAACTACAGTGATAAAATCAGCATGGTACTGACAAAAAAATTGACCTGAGGATCAATGGAACAGATTAGAAGATGTAATTATAATTACAAAGACAATCAGCCATCTTATATTTGACAAAGGGACTAAACATGTTCACTGGAAGAAAGATAGCCTCTTTAATAAATAGTGCTGGAAAAATAGACTTTCCCATTCTATCACCATTCACTAAACTAAAGTCAATATGAGTCAAAGATCTAAATATTAAAATAGAAATACTAAGTTTACTGGAAGACAAGGTAGGTAAAAATCTTGAAGACATAGGGGTAAGCAAAGAGTTCATGAACAAAACACAAATCACACAGGAAGTACTTCAAAGAATCAACAACAGGGATTTCATTTTATTAAAAAGCTTTTGCACTTCAAAAGAAATCACCAATAAAGTGCAACAAACCCCACAGACTGGGAAAGAATTTCAGCCACCTATCCCTCAGATAAAGGACTTATATCCAGAACATATATAGAATTGGAAAACATCAGGTTCCCCCATATTCAAAGACCCAATCCAAAAATGGGCATCTGAGATGAACACACACTTCTCAGATGATGAAATATAAATGGAAGTTAAATACATGAAGAAATGCTCAACATCACTGGTCATTTGAGAAATGAAAATCAAAAAGACATTGAGATTCCATTTCACTCCAGAAAGAATAGGTGCCATCAAGAAATCAACTGATAAAAAATATTGAAGGAGTTGTGGGGAAAAAGGAAATCTTCTCCACTGTTGGTGGGAGTGTAGATGGGTGTGACCACTGTGGAAATCAGTATAGAGATTCCTCAAAAATCTAGGATCAGAAATCCCCTTCAATCCAGCTATTCCCTTTCTGGGTATTTTCTCAGAAAATATAAATGTGTCACGTCACAGTGATATATGTGCACCTATGTTTATAGCAGCACAATTTGTAATAGCTAAATCTTGGCAACAAACAAAATGCCCCTCAACTGCAGAATGGATGAAAATGATGTGGTAGTTTTATACAATAGAATATTACTCAGTCATAAAAAGGATGATCTTGAGGCATTTATAGGTCAATGGCAACAACTTGAGACTAACTCATAAATGAAATAAATCAGACTCACATTTGTAAATATCGTATTGTCTCCCTAGTGTAAAAAATAAATAGCAATTAAAAAAAACTCAAAGGGCAATAAGATCCAAAGTGTACAATAGATATTGTAATAAGGAAAGGGAAAGAAAGTGCTAAAAATTAATGAACAGCTGGGAAAGAGGAAAGGAGAAATTGAAGAGAGGAAAAGATTATATATTCATAGAGATACACATATAATTTTATGTATATATAAGCATGCAAGATAGATAACTATACTACTAATTCTCTGTTAGTTCATCTGAAAGAATAGTTTGTGCTGTCATTATTTGATTGACTGATCATTATTTATGCCTAGATCTCATAACTTGAACAGCTACTTCTAAGATAACAATATGTATTATATTGACTAGCTTTGATTTCTTACTTTTTTTTTGAAATTCTGCATTATTACTTCCTTTTTTTCTGTTTTGCTTTTTAATAGAAAAAAAGAAAAAAAGATCACAGTGTTTAGTGCAAGGATGTCTTGTGGCAGATGTTCTGCATTTATACTATTTTGGTTGCATTTAAATTAATGAATACTATTTAATAAAATACTGTTTTGGTTACATTGTGTGTTCTGAAGATCTTATTCTGCAATAAAGGAATGCAAAGAACTTATGAGGCCCAAAATGAGGTCACATAGTAAAAGTTTAGAAGAGCTAAAATAAAGCAGAGACAACCATATCACTTAACTCGATCTTTGACATAAAAATTTTATTGTGGTAAAAGTGTGGTGTGGGAGAATCAGGCTTAACCCTGAGGATAGAAGACACCTTTATCTTTACCTTTGCCCTTGGGCCTGCATGACAAGGTTGGGTGACATCTACCAGAGCATCATAGATTGAAAAAGCTCAAAATAAAACAATGCCAAGCAAAGGTTAGGTCAGGCTCCTAGGAAATCTCATGAGGTTAGATGAAGACTTTGTTCTCATTAGGAGTAACATTTTGCAGTCACTTTTATATGATACTCATTGTATTCTGAATAGTTTGTGTTAACTGACTTTAAAGTACAATCTTGATTAATTGTAATGTCTAGTCTCTAACGTGTGCCAGGGAGTAAAAACTAGTTTTATGCCAGTTCTATGAAAGTTTAGTAAAAGGAGAAATTCTCTGCACACCATTTGTCCCAGTAATGACATCAGCAGCTGGATCATAGGATCTGTGGTGTGTGAACACCAGGATGGGATTAAATTGCATCCTAGACCCAAGAATGCACTGCTTGTAACAGTAGTAGGTAGAAATGAATCTATGGAAAGTGATCTTGGCTTGCTGGACCTGTGGCTCTCACTTGTATCTTCTCAGTCAGGATGCTGAGGTGTATGGATGATGTAAAAATAGAATAGATGTCAAAAATCTTTCTGAATTTATTTTTTTGATTAGTACATGTTTACATTACTTGGAGTTTAAAACTTCTGTCAGGCAGTGGTGAGTCTTCCTACAATTGTAGGAGGGAGTGTAAAATGCTAGAACCACTATGGAAAACAGCACTGAGATTTCTGAAAGAACTAAAACTGGAAATTCTGTAGGACCCAGCTATTCCCCAGGTAGGTGCCCTTGACAAAGACTTTTGAACATTATACTACAGTGACACATGAATTCTGGTTACAATGTTACATGTTCAGCTTGCTTGCTTACTAACTGTATAAACTCAGGATTACCTAAAAGTTGTAACACTTTTTAAATTGTACATCAGCCATCACATGTTTTGATCCTGGTTAAGTTGGAATAAGAATGGTATCATGATTCAGGATACTATGCAATTTAGAAACTTAATCAACTTATGTGTCCTAAACATTTTGTTGCAGCTCTTATTTTAGGAATTACTGCTCTAATAAGTACACTTGCTTCACTCGCTGCTTCTACCATTGCTTTAGTACAGGAAATCCATACTGTTAATCATGTCAATGACCTGTCTCATAATGTAACAGTAGCCTTAACTATACAAGAAAAATTAGATAAAAAATTAGAAACTCAAATCAATGCTTTAGAAGACACAATTATATATACAGGTAATCAAATTCAAAACCTAAAAACCCAATTAACAACCAAATGTCATACAAATTACAAATGAATTTGCATCACACCTTTCCCATATTCCAATTCCTCAGAGCCATGGTATAAGGTAAAAAATCATCTTCAGGAGTTATGTAGTAATACAGGCATGTCTTTAGATATTAAAGCTTTACAAGATAAAATTAGAGATATTAGTTGTGCCCCGCAATTAAATGCTGGTAATGCTTTGGCTGAGAGCTTGTACTCATCAATTAAAAATGTCGTTAACTCTGCCACCTGGTGGCCAACTTTTGTTCATTTGGGAGTTTCCATCGTAATAATTCTGATTATTATTTTTATTTTCCCAGTCATCTTCAAAGTAACCTTTTCTTCAATCAAGGCACTTCAAACTCAATTGGAAATTTTTAAATTAAAAAATAAAAAAGGGGGAGATGCTGCGTCCTTTTCTAGCCATGTTCTGCTGACAAGGTCCAAACATGGAAGAAAATAGACCCATGTTCTGTTGACAAGATCTAAACATGGAAGGAGGACATCTTCTAAGAAAAGGTCGCAGCATAAAAATTGGCTTTGTGGGAATGGGTTAATGTTTCTTGGGAACTATTGTGTTAACTTGTGCTCTGATCCAGTTCAGAAAATTTCTCTTCTTTCTTTCCCATGCACAAAATCAGTAAAAAATGTACAGACTCCCTAAGAACAAAAGGACAGTTAATAAAACGATTTTCTACAATTAATGGTGTAGTGGTCTGATACCAACTCAAACCGACTAGGCCAAGGCCAGAGTAGAAGTTTGAGAGCTTTTAATGATAATAATAATGACCAGCTTGCTGGGGCTACCTGGGTACCTCCATGCAGAGAGGCCGACGTGCTACTATGTTTTGTCTTTTAAGAGAGACAGGGTAAATAACACATCCTTGTAGCTGTGAGAACATCACAGGAGGATAGGGGGCTAAATAGTGGCTGAATATGGTCTTGTGCTTTGTAGGCTTTTAGCTAGGCTACCACAATGGAGCATTTAGAATAATTTGACCCCCTATAGCACATTAGACCTCCCTAAATCAATATTGATACTTTAAAGCAATTGTTAAGATTTTTTCCCATAGGTAAATGGGGAAACTTGATTCAAATAATTGAAAACCAATCAGTAAACTGTTAATAGCCAAAACACGCTTAAAGGTCTTTAACTAAGTATAAACTTTCTGCCTATGCTGACGAATCATGTATGCTGACTAGTCGTGTAACCATAGAAACCATGTAACCATTCTAATTCTCTTATTTTTTTATTCAAAGTTTCCATTATTTTCCTATGTTCCTCTATTTTTTATATAGATCTTCTTTAGATACACACAGCATTTCTTTCATAATGTTTTTCATTTCTTTTTTTACCTGAGAGATTACTTCTGATCTGATTTCCTCTACAGCTTCATGGATTTGTTTCTTTACTTCAGTTGCTATCATTTCAGAAAGTTCAGTTGTGCAATTTCCAGTGTTTTCCATTTCAGTGTCTCCTGGGTTTATTCTTAGTGGTCTGGAGAGCTGAGACTGTATCTTGCTCTTTTGTTTTGTCATTTTCCTCTGGGACCTGTTGTGGCTGGCCTGGCGCTCTCCTGATGGATTGCACTGGAATGCTGTGCTGTATAGAGCTTCAATCCTTTGTTATCCCCATGGCTAACTGGGACACACTCCTGAACCATGGCATCACAGCCTTGTACTCTGTGACCTTTAAGACTGGCCAGGAGTTCCCCTAATGTACTGCTCTCGGTTGCACTGGGATGCTGAGCAGAGCTTGGATCCTCTGTGCAACTAGCAGGGATGCACTCCTGGAGTGTGTCACCAGGGCCTAACACCTAGTTGGGTGGAGCTCAGAACCACTGTGACCCAGGTGGCTAGCAGCGATGCACCCCTGGAGTGTGGCTCCAGGTCCTTGCACCTTGTTGGGTGGAGCTCAGAACCTCTGCAACCCAGGTGGTTAGCAGCGATGCACCCCTGGAGTGTGGCACCAGGTCCTTGCACCTTGTTGGGTGGAGCTCAGAACCTCTGCAACCCAGGTGGTTAGACAGAGTGTTCCCTCTGGGTCGTGGTGCCACTGGATCCTTGTGCCTGGCAGGAAGGAGTTCAGAGCCTCTGGGCCATGCAGCTAGCCTGGGTGCACCTCCAGCGTGTGGTGTTGGGGCCTTACTCCTGACTGAGTGGAGTTCATAACCTCCAGGACCCATCATGTTGCTAGCTGGGATGCACCCCTGAACTATGGTCCTGGGGCCTTGCACTCTGATGGACAGATCTCAAATTCTCCAATACCCATTGGCTAGGCTAGTTGCTCCCTGATAGGTGGCTCTGGAGCTCTGGGCTATGCTGGGCTCAGTACCTCTGTGACCTGTGAGACTGGCTGGGCATTCCCCTGATGGATTATACTGGAATGCTGGGCTGGGCAGAGCTCAGATCCTCCATGCAGCTAGCAAAGTTGCAAGCCCA
>RJWM01048169.1:0-11597 GCA_004363535.1 Dasyprocta punctata | reverse complement strand
CTCACACAGGTCACCTGCAAACACAGAGACATCCTTTTCAGGAAACTGTCACACAGGGGAACTGTTTCTCCGAATCATGTCCACTCACACACTCAGTAACGCTTGTTCTCCATGAATTACCTTTTGAAACACCAAGAAGGAAAACCCAGCTCATTACAAACTCCACAGTGCAACATCTGTGTTCAGCCCGGATCCCACATCATGTACACCTCGTGTCCAGGGCTGGGCTCCTCGGCAGAGCTGCAGGGTCCAGGCTGGGCTGTGTCTCCCTGCTACAGAGACTCCTGTATTGTGGGAGCCTCAGACAGGAAAGGTACCATGCACATGAGAATGTTCTGGGAGATATTTTGCAATATTCATAATACTAACGAGAACATGATCCCTCACTGTGTGTCTGTGCTGTGAAAAACACTTATTAGCTTTCTCATAGTTATATATGTGTGAGATTAAAGCTTTTGGTCATTTTCTGTGCTTTGCAGAGGTGCATACAAAGCAAGAAGCACAGCAGATCCACAGGACATGAGCTCGTATGTGATGAAAGCATCTTATGTAATTGGGTCTATAAATCTTTCCACAGTACTGAACTGGTGCTAAAAAATCGCAGACAGAGTAGTCATGCTTAGTGATGTTGCCAAAGTTCCTCCTGAAATGAGAGAACCTGACATGATTTTTTCTGCATACCAACTTTTTATACTAATTACAACACCACGATTCTATCATGCGTATCTTGTGAGTATGACATATCTTGGTTATGTATCTCTGAATTTATTTTCCCATAATAATTATATATTGAATACATGATAATTTTAATTATGAATAAATGAGTTATTTTTGACACATATATAATCTGTCAAAAATTAATATAATAGTTTTCATGGTCAAGAAGCGGTACCCATAAAAGCTTTTATACTTTTCTGTAAATTGTTTCCCTATGCTTTCTTGTGTGTCACATTTACCTGAACTGAAACATTTAACCTGGCTTAAGACACTATTTTCCTGTAGAAAATAGCAGATGAACTGATGATGATGATCATGATTACTGGATATTCCAAAGCACCTCAGTTCCTAAAACTCAGCGTCTTTTACAGTGAAAGAAAGTCGTCCTCACTCTTCCACTTATTTTCACATGAAGATGGACAAATAGATTAATATGCAATGCATTTGTACGTGTGTGTGTGTCCTAACTGATCATAAACAAAACCCTTACATTATTGGCAGTTTGGAGCGTGGAAACCCCTTATGTGAACAGGAGTGGATGCGTTGTGGGGTTTGCTCAGTTTATATAATGCTAAGAAGGTCAGGAAACCTCAGAGGCTGACAGGAAGCCGGCTCCCCAGCTTCCCTCTCTGCACCTGTTCCTTCAACACGTGCTGATTCTCTTTGGATCCCCAGGCCCCTCTGCTCCTCTAACACTGTTTTCACCCCAGCCACCCTGTTCTGGTCTGAGGCATCAATTTATGCTTTGTCCTGAGCAAAGACCTGGATGTCCCTGAACACTCCGTGTAGGTCCTCAGCACTCCTGTGGAGAGACTTGTGTCTTAGGAAATTCTGATATGTGCAGTGTCTCTTGCACAGTAGTGCATGGTAATGTCCTCCATGGCCACTGAGTCAAGCTGCAGGGAGAACGGGTTCTTGGATGTGGGACCTATGATGTTGACTTGAATTATCGGCATTGAGGCATCAGCTGGACCTCCACTCTTATCGTCCCGCCACCTCTGTTCATTCCTCTTCTCTGTGTGCTGAAGGATCCAGCCCCTGAGAAATCACTAGAATGCGAGGAACCACAGGCTCAATGAGCATCAGTACAAGGGCTTCACTAGGTCAGGTGCTGACTCCTGGACCTGCATCTGAGAGAACCACGGAGAGTGTGGAGCTCATATGCAGTTTCTCCGCATTGTCCTGGCTGAATTTGTAAGACATACACACATGGGAGCCACGACCAGAAAGAGGCGGAATGAAAATTGCTCCATTTTCTTAAGGAAGCGGTCCACATATCCCTTAAAATGTCTTAAAGTTTGAGAAACAACGCAAAGTTAAACCAGTATGTGGTGTGATTTAATCTGGGTGCTCCATGGAGCATGCGCATGTGGAATGCACTCGTGTACAGAAAGACCTGAGGGAGAAAGGGGAGGTCCCTGTTGGGGGGCTGCCCCTGGGTGGAGGGTGCTGACTGAGCCCTCAGAGGGCCAAGCATTCTTTGTGCAGTCCACTGCTCCAAGCCAAGGTCCTGTCACTCCAGGAAAGGACACTGATGGTGGGAGGAGCTGGCTGCGGAGCTGGATGTGCTCTCTGATGAAGGACGTCTCTGTGGAGATGGAAACCAGCACACAGTCCCCAGGGATAATGGGATGAGAGTCACCGGCACCACATGTCTCTGTGCACGTGTGCTTAACACACGACAGAAATCCACAGTACACAGACACATCAATGTCAGGATCAGTGTCAGCGTCCTCGCTCAAATCAATTTCCATTCTCCATTGACTCACCCTTAAAGTCTGGATTCTCGTATCTCTGTTTCAGCCCATCCTGGGATTTATCAAAGCAGAGCTCAGTACTGCACTCTAGAAATGCTCAGAATCCCCAAGAGCAGAGTCAACCTGCCCCTCCTTCCCAGGACCCTGGACTCATATTGTCATGAGTCAGATTTCTAAAATTACACGTTGATTTCAATGCTGTGAAATCACTTGTTAGGCCCCACCTCGAGCTACTCACTTCAAAAATCACATCAGAGGTTTGTCCTTGCAGAATTTTTGCAAAGGTCCTTTAAAAGATAAGACGATTTTAATAATGGAAACAGTAAGAACGAAATCAAAATCTGTTACAGCATGGCAGAGTGCAAAGGCTCGGGGAGTGGTACTATTTAATACTATTTTATGCCACTTATTAATAAAATACTTTGTTTATTCTTTATACCATGTAAACATAAAACAAGTGTTTGCAGGGAATGCAAAAAAACTTCAAAAGCATCCTGCCTGCCTGTCTGCTGAGAATGAAATATTTCCTTCTGTTCTTTACCCTTCTCCTCACTACTCTTAAATAGAACAGAAATTAAACTGCCATGTTCTAAAAGCAATTTTGCTGTATGGTGGAAAAAAGAATAACGTGTGTCAGTCTCTCTTATAGTAACTAACACCGCTATACACACTGATTTCTCCTAACACATGTTTCAGGCACAGGAATAGCAGAGTTTGTAGACAGCTTAGGGATATTTCTCTGAAAGTTTAGAAGAAACAGCTTTCATTTTAGAAGAAAATCCTCTGCACCCAATGTTAGCCTGACCAGCACAATACCTCAGGCCTAGTCTGCATTTCTCAGTTACTGTACTGTGATATTTTACAGTCAAAATTTCTGCATCAGTTTCAGAAAGCAGGAAGCCCACAAAGCCCTCTCTCAGGTTATGAGATTCATCAACAAACCTCACCAAGATGGGTAAGTGCTCTCCACCTGCCATGTCCACAATGCCTCAGTGAGGATGGGAAAGCAGTGTGAGGCTGTTACTTCCCTGAGGGCTCCTCCAGCTCTTGCAGGTCTCCAGCATCTGCTTCTTCTGTGCTTGTGCAGAACAGCGTGTTCAGGGCTGTGGTCTCAAAGTACTTCCTGAGGACTGCTCCCTGGAAGTTATCTTGCATTCCAGTGAGGTTTGAAAGTTTTCTGGTGTAAGAGAGTTTTGGGGATTTTGTCAGTCTCATAAGCATCCAGAAGTAGGTTTTCTTGTCCTGCATATTGGCACACGCTTTTATTTCCAGCACTCAGGAGGCTGAGGTAGGTGGAGCGTTGTGAGTTCAAGGCCAGTTTGCACTACAACACGAGTACAAGGCTGGCCTGAGTTACATAGTGCGACCATGCCTCAAAAAAACTAAGGCTGGGAGTTCGGCTCAGTGGCTTAAGCACCTGTCTAGCAGGCATGAGGCTATGAGTTCCATCCTTGGTGCCACAAAAAAAAGGATAAAAGTTTGAAATAGAGACTTCAAATATTCTTTGTTTTGCTTGTTTTCAAGGGCTGAAGTTGAAATGTCTTCATCCTGCTCATCACCTACCACTTCTGCACTGGGATTCTGAGCATTGCTATTGCTGTTTCTGTGTTTCTGTTCGTCTTCGGAAGTTTTGTCCTACATTTTTTTCTGCTTCAGTGTCCTGATTTCATCTTCAGTCAAGTCTTTTATTCATTTTCTGCATCAACTACGTGGGTTGTTCAGATGTCTAGTAAGATCAAGTGTTGCATGTTTTGCATTTTCTCCAAGAAGTTTCCTCTAAGGACTCATTCCACAGAACACAGAGGGATCCTAGTGTTGGCACACAATCAATAATGTTTCTTTAGTTTATCAGGGATTTTATCTTCCAGATGTGCTCCCTATAAATCTCCACCTGCTTCTGGCATCTCACCATACCCTGCAGAACACTGAAGAAGTTCAAATTGGATTGCACGCTCTTCCTCCTGCATTGAGCGTCCACGAAGAAGTTTGGCCAGTGCAGTCCTTCCCTCTGAGCCTTCTCAGACCCCTCTGCTCACCCATTAGGCCCTGTGATTAGGCTGCCATGAATTCACTTTGTAGCCCAGGCTGGCTTTGAACTCACACTGAGTGTCATGCCTCAGCTTCCCAAGTGCTAGAATTATAGTTGAGTGCCACCATGCCTAGTCTCATTTTGCATTTCTTGATTTGGTCTTTTATTCTAACGATGAAATACTTAATATATGGATGGTCATAGTGACACATAATAGTTAAATTTTGGGTGATACATGCATGAATGATGGATAATTACTTGGCACAAAACTGACAACAAATAACAAGAATGTGGATAAAAAATAAATTATAGTAGACATAGAAATGAAAGGTGAATACATAGAGAGTTGAAGGGTAAATAGAAATATGACACAGCACAGATGGATAGAATGATGATAGATGGATATATGAAAATGTGGTTTAATAGGAAGATGATAGATGAATGCATAGTTATGTAAAAGTCTTTTTTTCAGATTCCACCCTTAATATTTTATTTTTGCATGATTTTGAATCTATGAATAAATGAGTGTGTACATAACTAAACATGTAGAGATATGGACCCATGACTTGCATCTTAGGGAGTCTTCTCAAAAACATTTTTCCGTGTCCCCAAATCACTATGGTTGCAAAGCCCTCTCTCAATGATATCAGGACAGGTAGGAGTCAGAGTCCAGGAACTCAGGAGAGCACAGAGAGAACTGGTGTCCAGGTCCCTCTGTGGGCAGGCCCTGACCTTCTCTCTGGTCTTGAATCTGCTCTGAGTACCTTGTTCTTTCATGGATCCATGGTCAGTCACTCACTGTTCCAAAGTCAAGAGACAGATGAGGAAGAAGTGGAAAACACTGTATCCAAACACGCTGAACCAGCTTTCATGGTTGTTCTAATTTTATAGAGGGCAATGTAAATATAACAAATTCTCTTTGCAATACAAATAAACACGATACTTAAGACATTCCATAAGAGTTTCTGAGACTCACTACTACTGACTCTAGGTCCAAACACATATTGCTTGGGCAGTGCCCTATGACTGCAAGATGTGTGACAGCGTGATGGTCTCTACCAATGAGATGCCGAGAGCAGCCCCTCCACAGTGGAGTCTACCACAGCTTTATCCAAGGCATCACCCTACATCGCCAAGGGTGGGGAAATGAACAGCTCCAGTAACAGGTGAGCATTCAGATCAGCACATACAGTGATGTGCAGCCATTCATAGTAAAAGTCTCTGCATGAACAAGAATTAGAAAGTGCCCTTCAGGATGAGATGCCCTGTGGATGCATCTGAGGGAGGAGGGCAGAGTTAATCCCCCAGCTAAATGTTTCTACAGCTAAAAACTATTGAGACTCTATAATCAATTAAGCTGTGAACAATGAAAATGCGTTCTGCAATCCATAATAAAACAAATGGGGAAACAGAACGCTGATTCCATGAAAACATAATGCTGTAGGATCAGAGATATACAAGATTCCTGGAATCTCTGTCTCTGGGCTACGGAAGGAGATGCTAATCACCTGCAGAGAAAACCCTCCAGGCTTTTAACACAGGGCTGTGAAGTTGGTTCCCTACAGCAGTGTGTGCAGCGCGCCCCCTGCTGGACCTGAGATTTCCTGCAGGGAGGTTTATGTCTGGGCTCACACTTGCATCAAATCACTGTGTCTCTTGCGCAGTAATAGGTGGCTGTGTCCTCCGCGGTGACAGAGTTCAGCTGCAGGGAGAACTGGTTCTTGCCTGTGTCTCTGGAGATGGAGATGCGACTCTGGAGGGCCGGGTTGTAGCCAGTGCTACCACCGCTATTTATGTACCCCATCCACTCCAGGCTCTTTCCTGGAGGCTGACGGATCCAGTTCCAGGTAGTACTGGTGATGGAGTAGCCAGAGACTGAGCAGGTGAGGGACAGGGTCTGCGAGGGCTTCACCAGGCCAGGCCCCGACTCCTGCAGCTGCACCTCGGACAGGACACCTGGGGACAATAAAAGTTTCCTGTTAATCACTTGTTTTGGTTAGCTTTCCATGGACTCAAATCTGACACTGAGGACACTCACCATGGGGACCTGTCACCAGGCAAAGGAGAAGACCCAGCAGTCTCATCTTCTACACCACACCACTGCCTTCCTGAGAGGCCTCAGCCCTGTCTGGGGATGGAGCTGTGAGCTCCCACAACCCATGAGCGGATTTTGAATCTAATGCTGGAGCATGTATTTGCATGTTGGGCGCACACTTCTTATATCAATGGCACATTGAGGTCAGGCTATGTCTGGTGCTTTTCTGCTACCGAGAGGAACCTCTTGTTCTGAATTCTGGCTGGGTTTGAATCTGAGATAAATGGAAGTTGAATTCAGAGGAGTGATGGAAGCAGGGCAGAGATGATTTCAAATTCCTCATCCCAGGAAGTGTTTCCTTCTGAACTTTCTCCTTTTGTGTTCCCCACTCTGACTCTCTTCCCATCCAGGCTCAGGTGCTGGTTCTTCAGGACCCAATTGAACACAACTCCCTCTATGTCTCCCTGGTCCCTCTCCTTTGGTTCCATTCATGTTGCTTGAGAGCTGGCTTCACTGTCATTTTTGTTGACAGGAGAGGTCCACCTGCTTCCTGCTCTAGGACATCCTGTGATCCAAGTCCAACCTGAACAGACCCAGCAGAAACTGGAAATAAGGATGTGTGTTCTGTGATAATCTCACAGAGAGGTTTCTAATCATCCTGGAAGAGAAGGAGGACATATATTTTTGTTTTCCTGCACCCACATGACCATGAGTATCTACTGGGTGGTCAATCCCTTTCCAGATTCAGCTTCTCCTCTTGTTCTCTGAAGGTTATTCCTGAATTCAAGCCATGTATCACAGTATAGTTTTCATTTTTTGAACTATCATGTGTTATGGACACCATGTGCACATTAACAGTGTCTCTAAAATTCACTGTGAACACTTGCTAGTCATATTGTATCCACATTCTTTTGTTGGCTGGTTTTTGAAAGAGTGTGTCATTTTATAGTCCAGGATGTGAGGTTTCTTTTTGCTTCACTAGGTGGCAAAGGCTGACCTCAAATGTATGGTGATCTGCCTGCTTCATCCTCCTGAGGGCCAGAATTACGGGGTTGTGAAACCATGCACATCTCAAAAGATGTATTTCTTGTTTTTATTGTTTGAAAATGGGCTTCCATTCCAAGTTAACCTTAGCTTGCTCTTTTGATTTAACTCCTCAGACTTTCATTTTCTGGCAGCGTGCGTGTGTTCTAGCCCTGCTTTATAGGGCCTCATTCTTCTTTTTCCAATTATGCTTACAAATTTAATTCCAGACCACAATGACCTCCCTCTGTTCTTAGTTTCATTTGTTCTCTATTCCTAGTTCAATGTTAAAACCTTCGGGATTCATGACAACCCTGACAACAGCATTCTTCTCCAGGAATGGGGAGTTGAGGACCATTTAATGAACGCCTGAACTTCAGGACTAACAATGCTCCTCATATTCTAGTGTTTTGAGGCCGAGACACTCAGTATTATGATTCACAGAATTTGTGAACAAAGGCAAAGATCAGATCGTGCCTTCTTTCAACATATTATCATGGAAGTCTTTCATGTTTCCTTCCAGAAAAACAGTAGTAAGAATATTTACAATGTCATTGCCATATCCAGATCAGAGCATAACAGACATAATTAGTGAAGCACTTAAGTCCCCCCTTCTATCCAGGAACTGCCTAGGGTATGCGCTGTGTCATCGAAGGAAATCTAGTGATTTCTCTTGGGGAATGACACAAAGGGCGAGGGAGCCTTCCCACCTCTTGGCAAGCACCAGTGTGTGTGCCCCATTCAAGCTGACATTTACCCATGGGTGTGAGCATGCAGTATGCGAGTGGGGTGAAAGGTCAAGTCCTTTTCTCGAATGTGAAACTTCGGAGCTTGTTCACCTGCCCAGGTCCTCTGTGGTCAGCGTGGGGCTCCCTATGTGAAACCTGCAACTGTGACATCCATGTCTGCTGCTTTCCCATGCTTGAACTGGTGCCTTTTGTGATCAGTTGTTTCCCTTGAAATCATGTGGTAATGTTTTTCTAGCCCATTAATCTATGCTTCCATTTCAGGGCTTTACCTGAGATATAACGTTATTCGTATTATGGAGGGGGATGTCTGTCCAGAGCAAATGATTCTGTGGGAATGGAATACTCTGTTTCCACTTCAGCAGACATAGCCGTGGGTCACACCCTGCTCTACCACCTTACATATGAACCTGATGTGTTTATGGCAGATCTCTGCAACAGACCAGCATGATATTCTTGATGTTTCTGTTTCTGCTCAGGTTTGTCCAGTATTTTTCTGTTTCAGTGTTCTGACTTCATCCTCAGTCAATTCTATTACTCATTTTCTGCATCTTCTATGTGGGTTGCTTAAATATCCAGTAAAATCAAATATTGCTGGTATTGCATTTTCTTAAAGAAGCATTCTCCTAGGACAAGTTCTCCAGATCACAGAGGTCACGATGTGTTTGGCTCACAATCCACAATGCTTGTTTAGTAGATCAGGTGCTGTATTGTCTGCAATTCTCCACCTACTTCTGGAATCTGGCAGAATCCTGTGGAAACCTGAAGAAGGCCAGGTCGGATGGTGTGCTCTTCCACTTACTGTTAGGGGCAACTCAGAAGTTCCCACATCCCGGTCATGAGTTTCCTCCCCATCTGCTCTGGGCAGCCCACCTGGCAGTCTGGCCCTACAGGGGAACCAGGCCCGCCTCCTTCTCTGCAAGGCAGACCCACCCCCACTTATAGCACCTTACCTGAGAAGTATTGAATCTTGTCAGTTTCTCACTTTTTGATTGGGTCTTATATTTTGGAGAATCTAACATTTCTCAGTTCTTTATATATTCTACATATTAGACCTACATGTGAGGAATATCTCACTGTTTTCTAATTCTGTATTTTTGTCTCTTCACTCTGTAATTAGCTGTATTCTTTGCTGTGCTGTTGATTTGTAACTTCTATCCCATTTGTTGATTCTCAGTAGTATTTTGCATATAGCCATGGTTATGTCCATAAAGCCCTTGCCTACACAGCTGGTGTAGCCTTTCATGAGTGCAGTGAAGGGTGGCACAGCGTGGTGGGAGATGAGTAGGAACAAGAGTTCGCCTCCCCACAAGAGCAGACAGAACCCTGAGAGCAAGTGGGGTTCCAAGATCTCTTCTAGTGCATGATCCAGTTACCAAAAAACCTCCCCCAAGGAAAAAACATTAAGTTTCCATAATACCCTGCAAAACACTGTGCTGGGAATGAAAACATTCCCCAGTTACTTTTGGGAATACTGAACATTCAGGATTAGAATTACCCAAATAAATATTCACACTTAATTCAGTTCCTGTAGTAGCTCTGATGCTATTTTCTCCCAAAATAGAAACAAAACCACTGTACTCCTACAGTAACACAAATAATCCAGGATGCAAAATAATCTTGGGTAAAAAGAACAATGCCAATGGCATCACAATGCACCAACATAATAGATGATATAAATAGGTATAGTTTACATACAAATAGAGTTTCCAATACAGAATGATGGTGGAAAAAAATTGACAGATATGACAATGCAAAGGAATAAAAAAAACTGAGAAATAAACCCTCCACTGTGCAACCAAATTATTTTCCACAAAAGCAGCAGGAGTTGGGCCATCAGTGTTCTCATCAGTAAATGGTGCCAGGGAAAATGCGTGTCCCCATGGTGAACCATAAGATTAAAAACCCTTCTCCACCTCATCTGCAAATTTACATTACAGGATTAAACACATAAATTTCTAAAATAAAACTTTAAAAATTAATGGGCATATGTATCAAATTCTGTATAGCCTAGGTCTAGGAAAATATTTTCCTGCTTAGAATGTAAATGCATAGGAAACAAAAGCAAATAAAGAAAAATGGAATGACACCAAACTTGAAAAAATGTTCTGCACAAAGGAAATGAACAACAGGAAGTAAAGTCATTCTCTAAAGATTTGGTCCAATGTTGGGTAACAATATAGTTATATAAATGCATAATGAAGTGAAAAACCCTTAAAGTAATACAGTACTAATAATCGTTATAATGATAAAGTAATTTGTTTAAGATTAACCACTTAATCTTAATAGATACTTGTCTAAGGGAAGTACAAATGGAAAAATAGCTCAGAAAAACCTCAACGTAACAATTCTAGAAATGTAAATGAAAATGCAGTATCAAGCACTGTCACTGTAGCTTTACATGAGTACAAGAAACAAGATAAAAGAGTGATGATCACTGGTGAGGATGTGTAGAAAGGGGAAGTTGTTACACTTCTGAAAGATATGTGAATTGCTTCAACCCCAGTCCAGAGTGGTATGAATTTTCCATAAATATTAAAAAACAGAACTTCAGTGTAATCCACAAATTCCCTTGCTGAGATATATTCAAAGTTTCTAAAATTTGTATATCAAAGAAATAATCTACTATCTTGTTTATTGCACCACAATATTCATTAGCTAAGATACTGAATCAGCAATGCGTCCTTCAGGGAATGAATGAATAATGCAAATGTCATGGAGTTTCCAACCAAAGCAATGTTTGAAGTCCTGCCATTTCAGACAGCATGGAGAGCTGGTGCTGTGGTGCGGGTAATCACCCATTAAAAGCCCTTGTGTTCAGGCCTTGGCCCCAGTGCACAGATCCTTAGGAGAAGGCAGAGCTTTAGAAGACGGCACTGGCGGAATATCTTCAGATCCCTGATGCACACCTGTCTAGGGGATTCCCAGACCCAGGGTCTTCTCTCTCTGTGATCACTGGGAATTGGGTCAGTTTGTTCTCACAGGATGTGCACTGCCCTATCATCTACTGCACTCAGAAATGTCCTAGGAACCCTGGGGACTCCTGATGATGGATTTGAAACAGTGAAACTATGAGACAAGACAACTCAGTCTTCTTTCTATGTTAATTATCATAGGGAATTTTTTATAGTGAAACAAAACAGAGCAACACACCAGGAAATCTTGAAGGTAAGAGAAAACCAAAACAAGGACCGGAGGGCAGATACTTCAGGAGATGGTTCCTATGGGAACCTTAAAATGTTGATCTCATAGAAAAAGAGAGAATAACTGGGTCCCATAGGCCAGGGTGC
>RJWM01048168.1:0-11594 GCA_004363535.1 Dasyprocta punctata | reverse complement strand
AGCAGACTAAAGATTGAAGCTACAAAGCCAAATAAATCTCTCCTCCTTTAAACTGTGGACATCGTGTACTTTGTCCCAGTGATGGGACAGTGTCTAAGATATTTTGTCAGATGAGGGTTCTGTAGAAAAAAATGGGTAAATTTTCTTTTTTTTTTTTTTCTATACTACACTTAATCATCATACTGTCTTCTGCTCTCAGTGGTTATGGTGGAAAATCACTGATAATCTTATTGAAGTTTCCTTGTACAAGAAGACTTTCATCTCTATCATTCCATTTTTTAATTATAAAATCTGTGAGTATTTCAGACTCATTTAATATGGAGTTTGTTGAGTTTCCTGATAAAACATTAGTAAATTGAAAAAATAATTAGGCATTATTTCTATAAATATTGTTCCTTTCCTTTCCCTTTTTGCAAATTTTTAGGTCTTCATCATGCATGTGTTCATTCATTTGGTGGTACTCTACAGTATTCTTTTGCTCTATTCAATTTTCTTTTTTAGATCTTTCTCTTTCTCAGGCTTGATCACTTCATTTTTCTTACTTTCAAGTTCACAGATTCCACTTTCTGCCTAGTTTTCTGTGTTTATGGCTCCATAATTAGTAAGTGTTTCCTTTCTATAATTTATGCTCCTTTATCAATATTTTATATTGCCCATATGATTTTCCTGAATTTTTAGTCTTTTATTCATCTTGTAAGTCAAAAGACAAGCATATTTGAGATAGTAATTTTATTTTTAATTTATGTTTGGCAAATAAAGTCATATTTTGATATGTGTATACATTGTATAAGGATTAAATGAAGCTCCATTAATGAGAGTTATTTTAATTCTTGTCTAAAATTTGCAGTGACTTTACTTAATCATGGGTAATTCCTGACAATATATAGCTTAGTCTTTGAATAGACATAGTTTCCTGATTTTGTACAATTTATGATATTTTGTTTAAAACTAGAGAACTGAATATTAAAAGTGTGGTAATTTCAGAAATGATTTTCTTTTTTCCAAAGTTTGCTGATTTGTTTATTTTGACCAAAGACTAAAATAATCCATTGTTTAGTATCTTTTCTAAGCAATATTTGTAAACACTGTATTTCTTGTGTGTGTTCACTGAGATCTTTGTACTTTATTTTTCTATAAACGATTTCAACAGACATTTCATTGAACACCAGCAGCAAAAGCAACAACAAATGCATCACTGAGAGTGTGGAGGAGTACATCAATACTTAGCCGGACACACTCTGAAATTAAAGATTAGCAAATGGTGATAGCTTCATGCTTTTTGGGGTTTTACTTGAGCATTTGTTTTGCTCAGTGCCAAAAGAGTCTTGTAATTTTTACATTTTACACATAGACTTTTGAAGATTCTAATGTTCCATACAACTCTACTTTTGCTCATGTCTCTCAGTAGTCATTGTATGTTTCTATTGTAATCTTGTCATAAGAGTCTTCATTTGGCTAGATTATTAGGTTGACTTGCAATGTTTTGAGCAGTACTCTGAGGTTTCTTCAGAATCCTAAGTTAGTTGAAACAGAAACACTGTGAATCACTACCTAAAGTGTCCTTCAGATAGGTTAGAAGAGACATGCAAAATAATTTGTAAATAAATTTTGCTATGTTCCCTCCAGAATCGGGGATCAGAGGTCCACTTTGGGAATGTGAACTTTCCTATTCAAGAGTGTATCTCTGTCTAAGGGATTTGAAACAAGGGAAATAAAAAGTTTACAAAACTTTTCTACAATTTAGTAGTTGCTATTTTCTTGATTTAGCGGTTTTGTTGCTAAAACATTTGAGTGTTTTCCTGTGTACTGCAGCAGTGGATTTTGACATTTTCTGCACATTTTTCAGTTTTTCTGTTGAGAAGATGAGAGCTTGGAGTTACCTACTTCAGTATTTCCTCCAGTAACTCATACCACTACTTTTGTCATATGCCTTTGGTCACACATGCTACCCTGGTAGAGTGTTAATAAGGAAAATAGAAGGCGTGACTATCAGAATGCATGCATGATTAGAAACTAATGTAAAATCTTGCAATATCAAGTTCACTTTAATATATTTAAGTTTCATTGAGAGAAAAAGAGTAGTAAGTCTACTTACTCCAAGTTATTATAATAAGCTTGGGTTTTTTTCTTCCATCTTTGGTTTCAAAATCCTGGTCTCAAAGGTTAAAAATAATTCACCGAGTTCAGTTTTATACTCAAGTATGGACCTACAATGGGTGTGTAGATGCATATAAAAATGTATCAAGTTTCTTTTACAAAAATTTTGTGAAGGTAACTTCATTGCTCAGTACTTTAACAAAGAACAATGTACATTACAAGGATTAGTAGGAATTTTCTTGTGTTGTCTTGCCTTTTATTTATACTTTGGATTTTCTATATGAGAGAAACATATGGTATCTAATCTAGTGTGTCTGATTTATTTCATGTTTCCAATATGCATCCATTTTCCTACAAATGACTGAAATTTTCCTTCTTTATAGTAGAGTAGTATTCCATTATGTGTTGTACCATACTTTCTTTAACCATTTATCTGTCGATGGGCATTCAGGATGCTTCCAAGACATATTTATCATTAACTGTGCCACCATAAACATTGGGATGCATGTGTCCTGTAATATGATGTTTTTAATTCTTTTAGGAAGTTCAATAGCTGGGTTGAATATAATTTCTATTCTTTGTTTTTTGAGCGGTCTCCATACTGAGTTCCATCTTGATTTTATTATTTTACATTCTTAAAGAAAACAGGGAAATAGATCTTTGCAAATAGAAGGGGTGCTAGGAAACAGAGGAAAAGGTGAATAGGGGAGGAAGGGAAAATAAAACAGAAAAAGAGGTGTGAAGTACATGTTCCAAATGCAGTGAAAGCAGCTGTTACATGTCCCAAGCATGCACAAATAAAAAAATGATGATAGAAACTTCTACTGATATTTAGACAGAGTTAGGCAAACAAAGATTGCTAAATGCTAAGTTAGTAGCTAGAGTTCTCCAGGTATGAGGTAAAATAGAAATGAATGGCATTTTACTATAATGACTTAATGAGAAAATAATAAGTAATGGATCAAAGTTGAATAGGTAAAAGAATCCAGGTGAGGATTAAATATGACATCTGTTACTTAAATTTCTGTAACTGAAAAGTGGGCCATTTATTTGCCACTTCAACCTAATGTAAAGATCAAATTTTGGTCAGGAAAATGGGTGGTAATATGGTAAAGAAATAGGAAATTTACTAAAGTGTAGCACTATTATTCCCATGGAAGTAACCATGGACACATTCATTTGGCTTTCATACATAAAATTGCAATTTATTGAATACTGTAACTTCACAAAAAATACAGAAAAAGTTTAATGAATCTATGTCTCTCAGCATCCCATAATGGCTGTTACCAGAGGTATTTCAATAAAGTCACTCTAAGCAGGCTGAAATAAAGCACTTTATATTTGCAACTTCAGCTGTTCTGTGATGGTCTAGGGAGAGATTATGTAGAATGGATAAACTGCATACCCCAAAGGTTATATCAAAGAGGTTGTATTTTCTTCAGAGCACCAAGGACTTGGCACTTATACTTCCTCGTAGGTACTTAGAGTGCAGATAAACTACACTGCCATTCCATTAATGGCCATATGATATTTCTTGCAACTCTCTAGTCACCTTTGTACCCTTTCATTCTTGCTCCTGAATTCTCTTTCTTTGCCTTCCCCTTAAAATTGAGTTATACCTCGAGATTTCTTTCTGCTCCATTTCCCTTTTCAGTGTATGCAGTTCATACATGAATCATCTAACCCATTTTCATATTTTCACTTTTTTATGTGGTGATGACTCCCAAATATTTACTGCCCCTCTTAGTTTTCCTCCTGAACTCTACATCCAGAGCTTCCATGGAATCACTGGACATTTCCCATTATGCTTTCCAGTATTATTCTAACTTTAACACAGCTCTTACACTCTGAACAAGTCTGGTTCTTTCCATTGCACACAAATGATCAGTCCTTAAACTTGCACTTTTATTGTACAGCCCACTAAGGTCACACATTCATACTTGCTAGAACTGTAACACATTCTATGTGATTTCCAGGAAACAGCTACCGTTATGATTACTGGCAATGAGACACCACGAAAACAATGACTCTTCTTTGATTCTTCAGAGACACATTAGTTACCGAACTAAACAGATTTTGCATTTATCTGTTTTGTTTTCTTTCTTTCTTTCTGGTCTTACCAGGTTTAGGAGTTCTAAGAACTTCACAGAAATAATCTGATACAAGTTTCTCAAATACAGAAACATTTCTCTTCTAGCCTCCAGTTGAAAGGCTGTTTCTATCTCCTAAGCTTTACATTACTGGAGGAAAGTACCTTTGCTTGTGATAGCTATGTCTTTCATTTTAATAGGCATCGAGAATTGGTTCCCTTCACACTCAGTTTCTAAACAGAGACACAGATCTCCCAAGTTCTTCCTGCTATTCAGACCTCGAGTTTTAGAGTACACATAATGAACACATTGACTATATTAGGAGAACATTTGTGAATATGCATCCTTTCTTCAGTATCAGTAATCAGGCAGATGTTTCTGTGTTCTTTCTTTAAATCTTCTTAATATGAACCAATTTGTCTGAACCCGGATTGAATATTGCAATTACCTGCAAAATGTTTTTGTTGCTAATCAGCAGAGACGATACCAACTGCTGACCTAGTCTGTTTTCTCTTCTATACACAACTGTTCCCCAGAAATCTAATTGGCTCTTTCACTTAGGTCCTTCTTAAATTTCCTAAAGATGAAACTTTTTTTTTGAGTTCTACCCATGTAACCATGTATTAAAAAAATATTTTCCAGGTTCATCTGCTGTCCTTTTACTCTCTCTGCCTCCATTTTCCTCCTATATCACTTTCCAGAGCCCTTGTCACCAATTGGCAGACAGTTTCTCCATATTATCCTCTATTATTAAACTACAAGAAGCATGAGGAGAGGGACTCAGAGCTTTTCATTTGCTATTCTTCTGCCAGTGTATGAAACATTAACTAGTAAGTAAGGATACTCATTAGGACTGTAAAACAATGAAGGATTGTATATCTGCTTCAGTGTTTCACACAATCAATCCTCTTAAGAGCTCTGCCAAACCTCTGTGGCACTGCTGAGACACTTGGCTCTGAACCCAGAGCACTGGCTACCAATGAATTCTGCCCTTTTCCTTAGCTGAGGCGTTCTTTTGCTAGATTTCAGGGGACTGTCCCTTTCCATTCTTCTTCCAAAATTACTGCTGTGTTTACCAAAATTGTTCTGTCTACTTTTTTGGTTTCTCAAGTGCTTCAGTATTTGGAAACAATAGCCAGAAGGGATCACTGACCACATCGCTTTCTTTGATCTTGTAGATACTACCATTATGTAAACAGGTACGATACCATCTTTTTTGAATGGAAAGAAAACACAAGGAAAGTCACATCTTTGTATATATCTATCTATCTATATCTATATCTATACATATATATAAAGAGAGATATATACATATATATTATAGATATAGTATTCTCACATACATAATATTGAATCCAAATAAATTTTTTCACACATTAAAAATAAGAGGAAAATACATTCATAATAGAATGTAAGACTTCAATCCCATATTTAACTAACAGCAAATTCAAATTGTGATTTACAAAAGAGGTAACTCTACATTTTAATAATTATTTTGAAGTATTTCTTATCAAATAACAGCATAGCATTGCTTTATGCAACATGTACACATACTGGAACAAAATTACAGATAATCAAATTACTAGACTGGCCTAGAAATATGCCATTGTTTTCTTTTTGGTAGAAATTCCAAGGTCCAGGTGTAAAGCAACATATGCTGCTGAAATAGTGTGCCCTTTGGACATTGTTTGGAAAACTGGGAAATTAAGTTCTGTGTGCCTCCAAAGAAATGCTGCTCCACAAATGTATTAAGGTAATCATGCTCTAGAAACTGTCTTCATTACTGGATCTATCCAAGTTCAGGCTATTCTATTTGAATTCACATTATCATATTTGGAGACTTTAATGATTTGGAGGATGAGTGGCAAATGGGAGTGTATAGTAATGTCGATACTAATTTTATGAATCCTTGACTATTCATTTACAATATTTGTTTTGTATGTCTTGCCAAAATTATCTTAAGTTCATCTATTATCCATTTATTCCTTCACTTAGTGCTTTTATGCAGTCCATGTCAAATCATGCACAAAGGACTTTTTAGATCTTAGCATAAATTATGCATAGGTTTTCAAGGGGCCATGACAGCTATTTAAGAAGAACCCACTCATAATAATGATATTAACAGCAGTATCAATAGAGTAGACTGAAAGCAGGATTGTCAATGCATTCTTAAGCCTATTTTATTTCCTAACAACTAAAGAAATGATACAAAATAACACAAAAATGCAACATATGAACATTTATTAGCTTGAATGTTATGAATAGGCCTACAGTTTCATGGAAAATACCTATCTAAATGCAAAGTACTTATAATCAAGGAGAAATATATAATCATTAAGAAGTAAAAAATAAGGTATACTACATCTCAAATTTATTATACATTAAACAGAAAAGCCAAGTACAATAGAGTCAAGGTAAAAGTCTTCTAATCTGATTCTGAAACTAAGATTTATTCATGGGATGGAGAAAGAAAAGGGAAGTGAACCCATGCAACATAACTGTGCTCCACTACCAAGCTTCCCACGATACCTGAGCTCTGACTCCATAGCGCACTGAAGTGTTTCTAAAGCTTAGTCGTCAGCTTTCCCATCACTGGATATCATATCCAAATTGTGATTTACAAAAGATTTAAAATTTACATTTTAATAATTATTTTGAAATATTTCTCATAAAATTGAACGCATCATACCAGCAGCACAACATTGCTTTATACAATGTGTACACACACTGGAACAAAATTACAAATAATCAAATTGTTAAGGATAATAAAATTCCACTAAGACTGGCCCAGAAGTATGTCATTGTTTTCTTTTCAGTAGAAATTCCAAGGTCCTGGTATAAAGCAACATGTGCCATTAAAATAGTGTGCCTTTTGGACATTGTGTTGTGTTCTGGGAAATAGTGTTCTGTGTGCCTCCAAAAAAATGCTGCTTACAATTAAAGAGCAACTTGCATGGCTTACACCTAGTTATCCATGCAGAGCCTCCTGCAGTCATAGATGGTGGATCTATATTTGTGGTGTGGTGGATCAAGATTAAAGTGATGTGTTACTAAACCCACAGTTTGGTTTACCAATATCAAGGAGATTCAGTTCATGGTTGGCTGGCTCCAATGCAGAAACATCATGGTGGAAGAATATGGTGGTGCAAAACTGCTGAGATCATGGTGATGGAGCAGCAGAAAAGGAAATCAGTACCAGTGTGGAAGGCATGAGTAACCAGACATAGATCCCAAGACCACTTCTCCATGCCCCATCAAGACACATCTAGAAATGTGCACATCAATCTCCAGGGTGAATCTCAAAGTCTACCAAGTAGAAATGCTACCTTAACCAACACGGTTAGTGTGGATGAAAGTTTTCTATGAAGAAGTTGTATAGGCAGATCTACATGCCTTAACAAGATATGCTTCACCTCCAGATGTACTAATGTAGTAGGTCCATATACCTTATAGTGTGGTTGGATGGCCCCCACTTAAGCCTCATGTCATCATGGATGGGGCTGAGTCTGGCATTCATGATTAGTTTGTTGTCTAGCACTGGGATTGGTGATATGAGTGTTGCACCTGCCCAGGAGTGGAGCCAACATACAATGTAAGAGTAGGGAAAAAGGCGTGTCTTCCCTCTCGTCAGTTCACACCTTGCTGTGCTGCAGCTGCCATGAATGACTGCCACCCCTGCCACACCACCCTGCCTTGGAGCCAGCTGAGTATGGACTGAAACCTCCAAGAACTATAAGAAATAAACCTTTCTTTCCATAATTTTGGGTGTCAGGTGTTTTGCCTCAGCAATGAGAGAAATGTAAAGGTAACCAAGACAATATATTTACATAATTTAGAATGAACACACATGTTCAAGTATATAACATACGTAGCATGGCAGGAAAAAATAAATGCTATCAACAAATATGAAAATCATCTCAATACAAAAAAGCATATACCAAAAATGTGGCGAAACATTGGATATATCCCAATATTTGGCTTGTACTCTAGATGTCCCCCAAGTGCCTCCTGAAGCTATAGAGTGGTGGATCTAGATTTGTGGTACCAAGATAAAAGGTGTGTGGTACTAAATTAGCTTACTAATTGGAATTAGCATATTTTTAGTGGCGGCTGAATGGATTTACTGAAGGCAGAAGTTACACTCTGGTCTGGGTGTCACCATCCAAAAGACTTTTAGTGTGGATGGGATCAAAAGGAAAGAAAGGCTTGTTGCTGTTTCTTACAGTTCACTGTGTTCTGCTTGCCTCACTATGGACTGTTAATTTTCTGTGATGCCTTCTACTGTACCACCGTTCCTTGGAGCCACCTGACTACGGACTGAAGCTGCTACAAACTGAGCTGTGAATATTGGGTATTTTGTCTCAGCAACAAGAAAATTAACTAAGACATCCATGCATACACACATAATGTTTTTTAATATTCAAATGCAGATGTATATATATATATATATATGAGGTATATATGTATATTTACATATATATATATATATATATATATATATATATATGTAAACACCACAGAATGTGCTAATCCTATCAACATTCCTTGTCTTAGTTTTTATATGCTCTAACAGAACATATGGAACTGAATAATTTTAAAGAACAGAGGTGAATTGATTAATGGTTTTATTTGGGAAGGCAAAGACTGAGAGGTCACATTGTGTGGGAATCTATTTGCTGTGTCATTGTATAGGTGAATGTAGAAGAGTTAAATATAATGTCAATACTTATATAGGAGAAAAAGAGACAGACAGGTGGACAGAGAGAGGCTTAGTATTTAAGGAACCCACTCCTATGATCAGTACTGCACTCCCATAAAAGCATTACTCTATCATGAGAGTAGAGTTCATATGATTAATTACTTTTTAAAGATCCATATCTCTGAGCACTGTTGCTTTTGAGTTTAAATTTATGAAACATGAACTCTGAGGGACACATTGAATGCATACCACATTTCTTTTTATTCTATTTAAGCATAAAAGTTAAAATTAGACAAAGCAAAACGGAGTACTAAACTAATACATATATATGTAATTCATTTCTAAGAAATAAGTATATATCTATGTCCAATTGCGATAAGTAATAAAGGTTTTGAGTCATCAAGTTTTAAAGGCCTTGTGAGAAATTATCCTTTATAATTTCAATATACATTATTTTTTGTCTACATATTGAGCAAACAACCTAGTAGATATGTATCCCAACTGAAAGCAAAAAATTTATGTTCACCTTCCAGGACATACTTCTAATCAATAAAATGAAAATTAATACTTTAGTTTGCATTTATTTTTAAATTAATAAATTATATATATATCAAGCTATAAAATGTAAATTGTAATTCCTTTTTGCCTAAACTTTTGCTAAATTTTATACACTATAGAATTAATGCATAAATGGATTATAAAATAAACATTTATGTATTTAAAAAATTTTACGTTTTTTTTTTTTTTTTTGTACTGAGGATCAAACTCACAACCTCGTGCCTGCCAAGCAGGTGCTTAGACCACTGAGTACAACCCTGGCCCGCAAATACTTTAACTTGATCAAACAAACTCAGCTAGGATGTAATTATAAATAAACCACACCTACTATTTTAAGTGGATTTTCAAAGACATCTTTGTAACGTACTACAAATATTTATTTTATGTTTCAAAAACAGGTTCTGCTGTTCAGAAATATTTTGAAAGGGTATGTAAAAATAAAATTAAAATAATCATAATTTCACAGCCAGATTATAACTAGTGTTGATATTTTAATGTACACAAATATATACATTACACAATTTGTGATTACATATCTTACACTGTATCTATAAATACAAGTAATTTTCTATTATAAAATGTGAGAATTTCATCCTATGTTAACATTGTTTTTCTTCTAAATTAGGATTTCCAGTGTTACAGTTTAAATATGTTCATGTGCTGGAATTCAATCCCCATTGTGGTGGCTTGGCCCCTTATTGGAGATGTTTTGAATGTGTTGTCACCACCCACATGACAGACTAATGCCACTACCACGGAAGTCAGTGCCTATAAAAGGATGAGTTCATCTCCCCCTTGCTTTCTCTAACATGCTCTTTCGCCCTTTCACATACATCAAGGAATGACACAGCAAGAGGATGTTATGAGATGCTGCCTGCTAGATTCTGGATTTCCAGCTACTAGAAACACGAACCAAAAAAAAAAAAAAAAAAAAAAAAAAAAAAAAAAAAAAAGCATGAACGAATCAAAACATTTCTTGAATGGTACAATTTGCCCAGTTTTTGGTATTCTGTTAAAGCAGAACCAAAGCGGAGTAAGGCTCTAAATGTATCCACAGGAAAAAAAAAAGCAATAATAGCCTGCCTTTTCCCTAATCAGTCCAGTTTAGACTTCTGAACTCTTGTTAGCTATAACACTTATTACTGCAGTTAAAATTTTAAACTATATGTTATTATGCATATATATATATATATATATATATATATATTCTGGATTCACTTATTTCAATTTTTATTAAATAAATGTTTGTTTCTCTCTTCTTGCCAACATATATTCATGTTTCTTTGGTTGCTTTACTACTTGGTGGTCACTAGAATGAGTTACCATAAATTAACAACATTGTCTTTTCCTTATTGGAAACAAAGTTTTCTTTTTTGCAGTTGATAAAAGTCCATAGTAACCAATGGGAGCCACTTGAAGTTTTAGAAAATATTTTAATTTAGTTAAATGTACTTCCATAACTTGTCAAAAGATATTTTCTTTGAAAATTTTCTGTTTCTTTTTGTTGTCTGTTGTAATTTCTACTCATTTTGTGAATATAAAGAAAAACATCAAAATGTTCAATTGAAATAGAAATCAGTGCAAATTTAACATATATGCAATAAACCAGGCTGTTTGCAGGGTTAATAAAACAGTAGTCATAGTTAAATAATGTTGAAAATAAAAGAAGAAGTGTTGTATTTGCACATCATGCCTTTTCTAACGAGATATATTACAGAAAACAATTTTACCATAAAGGCTAATATGCAAAATAAATTGTGCAATTATTCTCAGAATTTATAAAGTACCTTAAAGCACATTTAATCTTTGAAAAGGATTTAAAAAATCTTTACGTTCTTCAAAGCAATTGATAGTAATGTGTTTACTCCATATAAGCATGCTTCATCACATTATTTGTGGCAGATTTTCATCATATTCTCAAAACGTACTGGTTTTAAAAAGGAAATAATACAAAATGTTACTTTGTTTATACTGAAGGGCAGCTAACAACCACCTGTTAAGTGTCAATCACTTGGGTCAATTTATCTACTCACTTAAATAAGTTTAATACAAACACGGATGCATTGCATGAATGCAGTGTCTGGCCTCAGCTATCACAATCAATTGTTTTTGTATAATTTTCCTCTACTTCTTTTTTTTTTTATCAAGCA
>RJWM01048167.1:0-11597 GCA_004363535.1 Dasyprocta punctata | reverse complement strand
AACAGAAAGCACCATGCGTGGCTATCAATATCATACATTGAGTTATTGGCTCCTGTCCTTGGTGCCTGTATTTCAACCAACTTGAATCCTGGAAAATAATTTTATTCAGGTGACATCTGTGATAAAGAGCCCATCAATAAATATTTTCTGCCTGAGAAATGTGCTCACTCAGCTCACCGGAACAGGAGAACCGTGCTTCATGCAGCCTGCCCAGGAGTCACGTAGGAGAGGCCCCTAGGAAAATCAGAGCGCAGCTAGTATGAGTGCCCTCGCCACTCCGAGGCCCCCTGGCTCTCTACAAGGTGGCTGTGCAGTCCCTGGGATTGGCCACCCAACAAGGATGAACTCAAGGACGGATCCAGGTCCCCACAGGACGTGACAGAGAGACTGGCCCAGGACCCCTGTGCAGACTCGTGCAGGCCAGCATCCTGTATACTGTTGGGTGGTTGGAGATGTATGTACACATGGATGGATGGACGGATGGGTGGGTGAATGGATAGTGGAAAGAAGGCAGGCAGGATGAATGGAGGGCAAGAGGAATGTGTGGAGGAAGGAAAGGATAGCAGAGTAAACAAATTGGTGGTTGGATGAAAGGAAGTGTGACCTTTAATTGTAATGTGTCGATTTGATTGGATTAGAAAACACTCAGCAAATTAGTAAAGCACATTTCTGGATGTATCTCTGGGGTGTTTCCAGGATGCGTGATATGCAGACCAGCAAACTGAGGAGGAAGAACCCATCCCGATTAGGGGAGGAACCAAAGAGAGTCTTGTAGCCTGGGTGAAACAGAAGGAAGAAGAAAGCTGGTGAAATTGGAAAAGCTCGCGCTGCCTGAGCATGAGCATCTCTCGCTGCTGCTCGCTGCTGTCGCCTGTTGGATATCAGACTCCAGTTTGCTCAGCGTCCAATGCAGACTCAGACCACCGCTCTCCAGGAAGTTTCCAGGACCTTGCTCTCAGGCCGGGGCTGTGCGCTTTGATCCTCCGGTCCCGTGGCTTCCAGTTCCTTGGGACGAGAAGCTATTAGATCCTCTAGCTCTCTGATACACAGTGGTCACTGTGGACTCCCCCGCCGCTGACCCTATAAGCCCATCCAACAAGCAAGTGTAGAAGGCGACCCCCCAACACACACACCCACTCAAATTCACCTTCCATGAATCCCCGTTAGTTTAATTTTTTCATGATTGTGTCTTTGAGCAATGCTGGCCCATGGTATCATATTTTTTAACCCCTGGCCAAATTTGCAGTAATTCCCCTAGCACTGAATTCACCTAGTAAGTCAGCACACAAGGTCTACTAAGATAGCCTCTGCGGACCCCGTATCTGTAGGTGACTGCCTATCACCATGGCGACCACACTGCAGCACCACGAGTCCACACGGCAGAGGGGCCCTCACTGGGAAGGTGGCTAGAGCAGGATCTGTGTACAGTGCAATCGACTCCCTGAAAATCACCAGAAAAATGAGATTTTTGTTTTGTTTAACTTGAAATTCCTAAGACTCCCTACAGAAAAGCACCAGGCCCCAGAAGACTCCAACGGCTACTGTGTCCTCGCGTTGCCCATGTTTTTGTTAGGCAGCCTAGAGACAGGGGGGCTGCAGTGGACACGTCTGAGGACACCGTGTAGACACTGCACAGGAATCCACCAAGTGCTCACCTTGAAACAGGAGCAGCCCTGGGCGGGAGTAGATGGCTTGCTACCTCCAGTGTCTCCACCACGGTGACTCCTTAACATCCCATAAATCCAGTCAAGTAATTTGACCTTTTAATATACTGACATACATCATGCTTCCTGAAATTGTCCATTTCATCAAAATGCCTATAAGAAGTCTGATGTGTGGCTTTCTGACCATTGTACGGAGGCCAGGGCAGAGCTGGGCCGGGGGAAATCTGGCCATCCCCGCCAGCAGCAGAGACAGCACCTCGGGTTCCAGGTGACGGGAAGTAGCGCCTGAGCACAGCCTTGTGGGCCCCGCACTGGCTGTAGCACCGACATGCCCTGGAACTGCACTTACCAGAGCCTGCTCAGTGCTACCTGCGACACAGCTATTCCAAAGCCTGCAGCCCAGTATGTAGCTTTTGCTCTCCCCCACTTTTCATGGTGATAAAATATATATAGCGTAAATTTTACCATTTTATCTTGTTTTGGGCAGTACTGGAGATTCAACCCAGGCCCACACGCTGAGCTACATCCCCAACTCCTCTTATTTTTTTACTTTGGGATGGGATCTCTCTAAAAGTTCCCCAGGCTGGGCTTGAGCTTCAGCCCTGTCTCAGCCTCCCGCTGTCTCTTCCGAATCACTTGGGCATGTGCAGTGCACTGCGCTTTCGTGTGGCTGTGCAGCCGGCAGCACTGCCCACCTTGCAGGCAGCTTCCATCCTCCACAGCGGAGCCCGTACCCCCTTACACACCAGTGCAGCCCCGGGCCACCGGCTGCACAGTCCCTGAGGTGCAAGCCCCAGGCACCTCGGGGCAGCGGAGCTGAGCATAGTCCTTGCAAATGAATGAGGTGCTCAACGTGGAGAACCTGCCTCAGTGACAAGGCTGGTCCCTGTGCCCTCAGCTGGGCTAGAGGGAGCCAGCTAGGGTCCTGGGCCCGGCCCTGCACCCCTGCAGGCCTCGCTGCCGGAGCGTACCCCTGACTTGAGAATACAATTGCTGAGACCCTCCCACAGGCTCTCAGCTGGCTGACAAGCAGCAAACAAAAGGAGCCTAATGCTGTCCTCACAGAACTTGGCTCTGGGGTGTGGCGGGCCCTGGTCCTTGGGGAAGGCGGCCTCACTTCGGCCTGCACAGGAGCGTGTGGGCTGCGTGTGCCCTGCTTCTCTGTCTGGCCAGATACAGCTACCTGCCGGGACGGGCTCTAGGCCTGCAGGTGCCCCGCACAGTGGCCTCCGTCACCTCTGACCTCTGCAGGTGTCCTCCCTGATGGCCTCTGTCATCTCTCCTCGGCACCTCCTGACCCCTGCATGCCATGTCGCCCTGTCCAGCTCAGCTGCCCCTCTTCTGGCACTTCCGCAGGGTGACCCTGAATGACACCACCCATCCCAGTAGATGTGGGGCCTGTGTGCCCCTTCTGAGCCATAGCAGCGATGCGGCTGCCTCAGGAGCAAGTACGAGGATGTGATATTGGGCCTTGACCAAGACCAGCTCAAAGAAGGCCTTGAGGTCTGGACTTCTCAAGATGCCCCACTCCTTACAAGAGGCAGGTGCCCTGTGAGATGTCTGGCAAAGAAGCCCTGCGGGGCTGTCTGTGGTCCCTGAAGAGTTCCCCACTAAGAGCAAACCAGCATCCTGGGAGGCCCGTGCTGGACCCCAGACCCTCTGGTTCCAACCACAGCAGCTCAAGTCAACATCCAGGAGGCTTCAGCAAGAGCTGCTCCGCCACCGCTCCCAAATGTCCAGTGCAAACATCAAATGAAAAGGTCATCTTTAAGCCCTGTGCGTTAGGTTAATTGGCTATGTGCCCACAGTAACCAAGCAAAAGACCCGCTTTCTTTCTTGGGCAGTTCACATCTTGCCTTTCCCCCCAACTCTCCTCATTTAGTTTGATTTTGGCTTTGGTCTGAGCACTGAGGAGCCTCCGACTCGCATGTGTTCAGCCATCCACTACCAGCCCTTCACAGCCTTTCCCCGTGGTGAGCCTTCCCTCGGCCTCCCTGTGTTCCTGTCCTCATCCATCCCTTTACTCACCTGGCCATAACCTAGTGACCCCGTCCTACAAGCCGGGAGTAATAGACTGTACGCCGTCAAAATCTGGCCTCTCCCACCCCGCCAGCCTCCTAGCGGAGTTTCTCACTGCAGTTTAGGTATCGGCCTCTGACTGAGCAAGGTGATTCCCCTCTAGTGTTCCTATCTGTAAAAAGGGAGTGGCAAACCTATCTGTCCCAGCAATATTTTGAGAACTACGTGAAATCATGGCACGCAGCACACGTCAGAAGACTGGCTTTTCCTTGCTGTGTAGTACCTTATCAACGGCACACAGCCAGCTGCTCCGAGATGGACTTGCCCTGCCTTCAGCACAGAGCGTTTTGCCTCTGCAATTTATATTTACGTTAAACTTTACATTAAGTGCCAGCAAAGGCACGTAAGTTGCATACTGAGACAGAATGGGTTTGAAGAAAGATCAGCACTCTGCTTTCCCCCTTCCTGGAAGTTTTAGCAGGGAAACATGAACTCTTAACAATCACGGCCGTGGCCTGCGGGGAATACTAACAGAACCAGGCCCCGGGGCTGAGCCTTTGGCATATTCTGCTTCGGACAGCAGTGTGAGTCTTGCAGAAAGGAAAGCTGGGCTGCAGAAGGCCAGGGACATTCTCAGGTCTCGGTACCAGGACTGGTAGACTGAAGCAGGCAGCCCTCCCACACGCCCCTGTGAGACACACTTTAACCTATGTCTATCAAAAACACCTGGTGTCATTCAAGACTCACTAAGATTTACAGCAGCCTGAATTCAACTCAGGGTGTCCACTTTCCCATCTGAGTCCAGCCAGAATCGCAACATAGGACCCATCCCTACCTCCTTCTGGGCATGCACCTACCCTCCAAAAGTAACCTTTTGAGAAAAAAAAGTCTAGAAAGGAAGCAAAGCTCGAATCTTTGGAAGCAGACAGCACGTGGTCTCATGGTCACTACAGACTCCCTCGAATGAAGTATCCCACAGCTTCCAAATGACTTCACCATCAGGCCAACGAGGATCCATTTCACCTCTTCCTGGCACGGTCATAGGAGCTGGAGAACAAGGCAGGGACTTGTCGTTGAAGGATCGTCGTGTGCCCTGAACATTTTATGTTTAAGTATCTCTGAGGATGGGGTGAGAAGGACTCTGACTCAGACTGTTGGAACTCGGTGGCAGAGGTTATAGAGACCACCTGCCCAAGATCTCCTTTACAGATGAGCAAGCAGAGACCTCCCAGGCTGGCCACGGAAAAGACAGTGTCAAGATTCATTCCTATTACATCACAAAGAAGTTACTGCTGGACATAGAAGAATGTGTGTGTGTGTGTGTGTGTGTGTGTGATCATGTGGTAGGTGGACAAATTAATAAGCTCTGTGTAGCTGAGATCCATCATTCGTTTAGGCTGTGTCCTCCCCCTCCGCCCTCCCCCCACCCACCCACGGCAGTGAGAGGTTTTGCACCCGACCCCCTGATCGCGGCATTGCCGTCAGCAGCTCCTCCATCTTTCAGGGGAGGCCCAGCCTTCGCCTCTGCTGCTGCTCCCGTCCTCAGATTAGCCCGAGCTGGGCGGTCACCCACCTGGCTGCAGGGCAGGGTCTGCGGCCTCCTGGGCCCACCCCGGGCTGCCCATTTCGGCTGATGAGAGGCCGGGGAAGGACTGCGAGAGGTCAGAGTGCAGACCTCGGGTGAGCGGGCTGCAGTGCAGACAGGGCCGTGGGAGGTCACTGCTCGCTCACCGAGATGGGGTGCCGCTTCCAGACCTGTGTGATCGTCCCCGGAGTGTCCCCATGACAAGGTGTGATGTCCGAGGGGCCCGCCTCCAGGATCTTTCACACTGCACCGAGCGGAACAATCCCTGGTAAATGGTTCTCAGTGCTTGTCTTTAAAACATGAGCTCAATCCCCAAAATGAGTCTCTCTCTCTTTAATATAGTACGTGTCGCAGCCCACAAAGCAGTCCCACCTTTCCAACAGTCAGCAAGACTCCCGCGGACAGTAAAATCAAAGAACTGTATCATATTCAGAAGATTCAGCAGGGGCGGGTCAGATGCGGCAGTCCTTCGCTCAGGGTTCACATGCTGCAAGGGTGAGGCGGAGGTGGCTGGCCCGGGCATCCATAACCCACAGAGATGTCCTCTGCAGCGGTTTTAAAGGTCTCCTCACCAAGCTGCTGCGCACAGCAGTCAGGAGAACCCCTGGCCGCACACCTCCTCCCGGGCGCCCCGCTGTCTCTTCACCCGGAAGCCGCAGCCGGGAGCCCTAGGGGCTGGGCCCCGCGTCCTGGGTGGGAAGTGGTCCTCGCTTGTAGGCATCAAGGCATTTACAAAGCTCGGTTCAGCCCACAGCAGGCGAACTGGCTTCCATGGCTGCGGTGACAAAGTCCCCCACACACCAAGACTCGACGCAACACTGCAACAAAACACTTGCTTGGTTCTGGGGCTAAGAGCCCCAAAGCCGTTTTCCAAAAGGCTGCTTCACTGGGATGAAATCAAGGTTGTCAACAAGTTCTGCTGCTTTGGGGGCAGAATTCTTTATTCATTCTCACACTCTGTCTTACACACACATGCACACACACGCACACACCTGCAGGCTCTGTTCTTAAGAATCCAAAACTGCAGCAGCGGCCCCAGGACTGGACCACAGGTTACCTGCTGGCTCCCCTGGTTCTGAGGCTCTCAGACTTGGGCCAGGCCACACCGCCAGTTTCCTGGGTATCCAGCTGGCCACTGGCCTTTCGTGGAGCTTTTCAGCTTCCACCATCATGATAGCCAACTCCCTTACTAGGTTCTCTACCTCTAAGGAGGGAATATTTTAAAACTTCATGACAATAAAAGAAACACTGCCATGAATCCCCTCGAAATACCCTCCCTCATTTTGAACATTTATCCCATCAATCTTGTCACTTTCTGAAGGAGCTTTGGAAGTCCTCTTTTCCAAGTGTCTTTGTGAGACATGATCAAAAATACGGTGACTGCTGCTGCCATGTTCCATCCAATAGCAAGACAGGCTTGTGAAAACATTGTACCGTGTCCTTACCCATCTTATTCATCGGATCTGGCACCGTGTGACTTCTGGATCTTCTCCAAAGTGACTGTGAAAGGTAAACATCTCAAAGGGACTCAGGACATCAAGGGAGCCATAGCAGCACACAACTAAATTAATACCAATGTGTTTTTTACTGTAACAATTTTTTTATATTTAAATAGCCATCATATTTTTCAATCGCATCTCGTATCTGTCACCTGTTTATTGACCAATCTCCTGTTGATTCTGCTTCTGGGAACCCTGACTAATACACTCTGGCTGAAAGTCCTTTGTTTTTACAGCCACTTCAGGGAAGCAGCTTGTTGATAACGGCAGATTCCTCAAAGCCCTCGCAGCCGCAACCCAAACCTCTGCAGAAATAAGCCTGGCTCTGGAACTCAGCTGTGGTAGAACTCACCGAAGATGTGTCCTCAGAAACCACTGGCCTGGTGCTGGGTCTGCCTTCTTCCAGTTGGGTGAGCTGTCCTTGGCAAAGTCGCCTCTCACAGAGAAAGCACAATTCTGGGCCAGGCAGTGTCCCCAAGTGAATAGAAAACCAGTCGTCAGCTCCCATGTCTCTGGGGATCAGGAAGATGTGCAGGTCGGTGCAGTCAGGTTTGCCCGGTTCCCCTCCCTCGCCATCACTGTCACCAAGACTGCTAGTATTATGTTCACTGATTAGGGCCTACCAACACATGGTATCAAGGGGCATCGGGAAAGGGCATCAAAGGGTGGGAAGGACATTTTCTCCCACGCATCGAACAAGGCTGCGGGTAACCACCACTCCCAGTTTATTGAGAACACTTTAAGAACAAGCATAAAATGTGTTTTGCATGAACTAGCACATCACAACACGTGTAGTTTGGTTTTCATTCTCAGAAATATTTCCTAGGAACGCATGCCGAACTACTTCAGATTTTTGATAGCTATAAGGGTTCTCCATAGAACAGATGCCCCACGAATTACCTGGACCCCTCTGCGTGGACACTGACATCAGTGTAATCCCTTGCGATTAAGAATGGTGGCACAATGCGCTTCCACGTACACCGTGTCACTTACGTTTGAACATGTGTGTACCATAAATCTGCACCTGCAGACGGGGGGGCCCAAAGAATATGCAAATGTGCAACTTCGTTAAGCATTTCCGAAGTGCTCTCCTTAAGCATTACACGATTTACACTATTAGTGCAGTGAATGAGCCTGTCTCCTTATCTGTGCTCGCGCCAAGCCACTGTGATACCAATGTGGGGCGCCTTTGAACATATAATACATTTTTAAAACCTAGTATAAGTTTAATGTTTTTTCTAGTTATAAACGAAGCTGATTTTTTGTATCTTATTTACTTGCTTGTCATGCATAATGATCGCACTTTTCGTAGGGCATTTGTACCCATGCACATTATTTCTTGATTCTTCTTTTTTTCCCATTCCCTTCCCCACTTCAACTTTCCTCCCCAACCCCACTTACAAAATCATTGTTTCTGTCTTTTCCTTCCTTTCTATTTTTAATCCCTTGTCCCTTTCTTCCCTCCCCTCCCCCTTCCTCTTGTTCCCCTTCCCATTTGAACAAGTTCTTCCCACTTCCCAATATCTAGCCCCCATTCTGATTCTTATTTACCCTTTGGGTCTCTCACACAAGAGAAACAATACAATATTTAAACACGTGTCTGATTTATTTCACTTAAGATTCTGATCTCAAGGTGCATCAATTTACCTAAAAATGTCCCAAGTCTACCCTTCTTTACAGCAGAGTAGTACTCCATTGTATATAAATACCACATTTTCTTTCTCCATTCATCTGTTGATGGGCATATGGGCTGTTTCCAAGATTCAGCTATTATAAATTATGCTACTATAAAATGGGTATGCATATATCAGTATGTTTTGATGCTTTTAATTCTTTTGAGAAGATACCTAGAAGGACAATAGCTGTGTTAAATGGAACTTCTAGTTTTAGTTTTTCGAGCAATCTCCATTCTAATTTCCATAGTGGGTATAATAGTTTACATTCCCACCAACAGTGGAGAAAGGTTCCTTTTTCTCTGCAACCTCACCAGAATTTGCTATTGGTTGATTTCTTGATGATAGCCATTCTTTCTGGGGTGAGATGGAATCTCAGTGTTGTTTTAATTTGCATTTTTTAATGACCAATGATGTTAAACATTTTTTCATATATTTATTTGCCGTTTGTGTTTCTTCATCTGAGAAGTATATATTTATCTCCAATGCCTAGTTTTAGACTGGGTCTTTAAATTTAGGGGACTCCTGATTTTTTTTTTTTGAGTGTTTTATATAGTCTAGATACTAGTCCTTTGAGGAGTAGCTGGTAAAAATTGTTTTCCATTCTGTGGGTTGTCTCTTCACTCTGTTGGTGCCTTCTTTTACTGCACAAATGTTTTGCAATTTCATGATCCTAGTTGTTGATTCTTTGTTCATAAAAAGTTTTGTTCACACAGTCTTTGCCTGCATTGTTAAGAGTTTTACCTATCCCATCTTCAAGCAGAGGAAACAGTTCTATTTAGATCTTTGATTTATCCCGATTTTACTTTAGTGCACACTGAGAGACACAGGTCTAGGTTTACTCTTTGGCAAGTGGAAAACCAGTTTTCCCAGCACCACTTATTAACAGCTCTCTGCCTTCTAGCGAAGTTGTTTGGCCCCTTCCTCAAAGCTCAGTTGGCTCTGTGTGCTTTGGGTCATTTTGCATCATCTCTTCCAGTGATCCTTGAGTCTATTTTCTGGTTTTGTTTTGGATTTTTGTTTGTTCATTTGTTTGTTTGTTTGTTTTCTGCCAGTACCAAGTTAATTTTATCACTGTAGTTTTGTAATATAACTTTAAATCATGGATTACGAGACACCCTGCCTTGCTCTTGTTGCCCAGAATTGATGTGGCTATTCTAGGTCTTTTTGGCTACATATAAATTTTAGGATTGTTTTCTCTAGTTTGTGAGATATGCCATAGGTATTTTATTGGAATTGCATTAAATCTGTGTAACAGTCTTAGAAGTATGGACATTTTGACTATATTGGTTCTGCCTATCCAGGAACAGGATATCTTTCCATTTTCTGATATCCTCGTCAATCCACTTTTACGGTTGAGTATTTTTAATACTTTTAAGAACCATTTATATCTCTTTGTCTATAATAATTTTTTTTCTATCGTGCTACTAAAATTTGTTAATATATTTGGGGGTGAAATGCTAATAAGGTTAGCTCTGTTTCTGTAATATAAATTTCAAATCATCTTCCACAATTTGGCAATTTGTTGAGTATGATTTCTGTCATTAAAAATTGCTGGGTTTAATGTAGTTGAATTACTTATCCTTTTCTTGTATATCATCTAAGTTTGATTTCATGCTCAGAAAGACCTCTTCCCCAAGATTCAGAAAACGAATATTCTAACTTCATGTTGAGTATTTTGCAACTTTGTATGATAATTTAAATATCTGGCTCATTTCATATTTATTTTGGTGAAAAGTGTGATGTTGGAGTCACACTGTGTATTAATTTATTTTTAAAAGAGTATTATGCAAATATGATTCTTTGAGTAATCCACTTGTCATACATTGAAGCTGCATCTTTATCACATGACAGATTGCAGTGTGCAGGGGAACATGCTTTGGGACACCTTAGTGAACATTATGATTTAAAATCTGATGCAGCTAGTTTGCCCACTTATTCACATTTTCTTATCTTTGTTAATTTTTCAGTATAACTCTGGAAACCACTAATATGTTCTATTGTCATTGTAACTGAGATTGCACTTAATTTATAGAAAAAAGAGATTCCCTTATAATAATAACAAACCTTTAAGGTGATATGCTTCTTTTTCCATTTGTTCATATCCTCTTCTACATCCTGTGGAATATTTTAAATTTTATGTAGACAGGCATTAAGTATCTTAAATGTAGCTCTGGGTATTTTTATCTTAAGTCTTGGGATTTTAAATGGAGTCTTTATTTATTCCAACTGAATATTTTTAGTATATATCAATACAATTTAATTTCTATATATTTTATACCAGTGAGCTCAAAAAATTTATCTTATTTGCAATTGTTTGAGCTTTTCAAATTTATTATTTATGATATCATTAATCATTATATTTCTGAAATGATGATAATTTAACTCTTTCCAGTTTGCAAGACCCATATTCTTCCCTTGTCAAGTTGCATAAGCTGGCACCTCTGGTGTGGTATTTAGTAACGGTGATGATAAGGGGCCTCCTATGTCTTTGTTGTCACTGTTGTTGTTATTGTTTCATTTTGTTTTCCTGTTTCCATGGGCAGGAACAGCTTTCCCACTACATGCGATGCCACCTTCAGGATGATTCTGTGTGATAAATGAGAAGTAGGATTATAAAAGTTTTTAAATCAATAAATGTTGAATTTTAAGCGCTATTTCAAGATTTATGGAGTTTTGATTAATGTAGAGAATGTTGGTAACAAATTTGTTTATCTGAAGCTCCCACTGTTGACTTCTGAATTTCTGAAATACAACTGTGCTGGTTAAAGAGGATTGTTCTGATATCACCAGATTGTTTCCTCATATTTTGCTGAGGACATTTGTTGCTTTTTTTTTATAAGTGAATTTGATCTTTTCTTCCTTTTTTTCTACTACTGTTTGGCTTTACCATCGAAATTGAACCAGCGAAATTTTAGGACCTGTCTTTCCACCGCGCACTAAGACATACTTCGAGGAGCACTGTGGTGGCTCCTACGAAGAGTCACTGCAGAATTTCCCAGGAAAGCAGGCGTGGTGCGTTTGCGCTCTTCCTCCGAGTTTTGCTCTGCTTGGTCTACATGTGCTTCCTTTATCTGCTGGAGGTGCGGTTGGTGGGTCACACCTTCCGCAGAACTCTCAGAAGTGCCGCGGAGCGTTTCTCTGACTGTGTGGCTTT
>RJWM01048166.1:0-11529 GCA_004363535.1 Dasyprocta punctata | reverse complement strand
TTTTTTTTTTTTTTTTTTTTTTTTTTTTTTTTGTACCAGGGATTGAACTCACAACCTTGCGCCTGCCAGGCAGGCACTTACGCCACTGAGCTAAATGCCTGGCCCTGTTTTTTGAGACAGGGTCTCACTAAACAGTTTGGGCTGGCCTTGAACTCATTTTGTAGCCCAGGCTGGTCTTGAACTCACAAGGATCCTCCTGCCTCAGCCTCCCGAGTGCTGAGATTAAAGGTGTGCACCACCACACCCAGCGCTTTTTTTTTTTTTTTTTTTTTTTGTACTAGGAATCAAACTCAAGACCTTGCCCTTGCCAGGCAGGCACTTATGCCACTGAGCTATATCCCCCGTCCTTCTCTAGTGATTTTAAGAGAAAAATATAGGTGTTTTAAAATATGATTTTATCTCCTAGTGTTTTCTCAGGGTCATGTTAAGAATGATGCTCTTTTGCAAGCTTCTACTGCATATCTGGAAATAGAATCAAAATAAGGATTTTAAAAAACAAATTAGACTCTGTGTGTGTGTGTGTGTGTGTGTGTGTGTGTGTGTACATGTTCAGAGAAAGAGGAACCCAAACTTTAATACTTATCCTAACATGAAACAAAAACTAAATATCTGGCAAAATAATTTAGTCAACTACATTTTATTTTTTTTTTCTTTCTTAAGAATAATAAATCCAAGCCGGGCGTGGTGGCGCACGTCTTTAATCCCAGCACTCGGGAGGCTGAGGTAGGCGGAGCCTTGTGAGTTCCAGGCCGGCTTGGGCTACAACGCGAGCGCAAGACGGCCTGAGCTACACAGTACGACCCTGCCTCAGAACACCAGGGCTGGGAGTTTGGCTCAGAGACTTAAGCTCCTGTCTGATAGGCACAAAGTTGTGAGTTCAATCCCCGGTGCCGTGAATCTGATATGAGGGAGATTCTGATTTTTTTCTTTCTTTTCAGAGTGTTTCAGATTTTGAATATTTGAACTTCCCTTCAAAATAATGTCTGAGGACATACAAAAAGTGGAACACTCATCTAAAGTTCATCAGCAAAGTGATCAAACACAGGCCACTGATAGAACATTTTTCATTGATGCTTCTAATCGGAGCCTGACAGCCATTCCGCCAGAGATTTTGGCTTTAGAAGAATTAGAAGAAGTGCATTTGGAAAATAACCGCATTGAAGAAATTTCCCAGGATATTCAGCATCTAAGGCACCTCAGGATCCTCTACCTGGATAGGAACAACCTGAGGGAGCTGTGCCCCAAGCTGGGGACGCTGAGCAACTTGGAGGGCCTGGATTTGAGCTGCAATCCCCTGGCCCCCTCCTCCCTGCCGGTGCTCAGCAGCCTGCGTGCCCTGCGCGAGCTGCGGCTCTACCGCCTCGACCTGAGGGAGCTCCCCGAGGCGGTCTGTAAAAACCTCCACCACCTGGAGCTGCTCGGCCTGTCCGGAAACTGCCTGGACGCGCTGCCCAAGGAAATAGCGAACCAGCTCAAGCTGAGGGAGATCTATCTGCAGCAAAACCAATTCAAGGTTTTCCCTCAGGAGCTCTGTGTTCTCTACAACCTGGAGATCATTGACCTGGATGAGAACAAACTCAGTGCCCTCCCCGAAGAAATTGGGGATCTGACGAGGCTGCAGAAATTCTACGTGGCTCGTAACCACCTGCCCTCTCTGCCCAGGTCGCTATGCCAGTGTAGCAAAATGACCGTGCTCCAAGTGTCCCACAACCTCCTCGAGTCCTTGCCCTGCGCCCTCGGCGAGCTCCCGGAGATGACGGAAATTGGGCTGAGTGGGAACCGCCTGGGGAAAGTGCCCCGCCTCGTCTGCAGGTGGCCCTCGCTGCAGCTGCTGTACCTGAGCGACACCGGCCTGCGGGGGCTGCGGCGCTCCTTCCTGCGGCTGCTCAACCTGCGCTTCCTGGATCTCAGCCAGAACCACCTGGACCGCTTCCCCGCGCAGATCTGCACACTGAAGAACCTGGAAGCCCTGGCGCTGGACGATAATAAAATAGGGCAGGTACGGCCCCCCTCCGCGCCCCTGTTACCACTCTGCTCGGATTCCAAGGATCGTTCCTGCCCTAGAGTGGTGTAATTCTCTCTAAACAGGACTGTAAGCCACGCCTGTAATCCCAGCGCTTTGGGAAGCTGAGGCAAGGGAATCACAAATTCAAGTCCCACCTGGACGACTTAGTGAAATCCTAGGGTCTCAAAACAGTTTTTAAAGGAGGAGCGCTAGGGATGTAGCTCAGTAGTAGAGTGCCCTGAGTTTGATCCCCAGTAGCACAAAACGAGAATTTGAACAGACTTTATAGAAAACAAAACAAAACCAAACCAAACCAAAACCAAAAACAAAACCAAACAACAAAAAAAAACCCCAGGGTTTTCAGTGTTATGCCACACGTGTGCATTTGAAATTTACTTTACTTTCTTTCCTCCTAAATAGTAGTAGTAAATATACATAGTAACTAATGTTTATCTAGGCTTCTTAACGTGTGTATGTGCCTGTCACTGAGTTAAATATCCGTTTGGATTATCTCATTTAACTCTCACAGCGTTTTTCATTTTCTGTTCTCAATGATATATGATGATAACGGTGGGCAGGGAGCTGAGCTAATTGTCCCAGGCCACATGGCCCATAAGCGATAAAGCCAGCATTCTAACCCAGAGCTGCTGAGCATCCGTCCAAGTGGCTATTCTCAACCAAGATCACTTCCTGGCAAGCGTTCCTTAACAGCAGGTTTCCCTGACACATGTGCTTTAGGCCTTGTTTTTTCTGTCCGCGGGATACTTCAAGAACAGATTTGTTCCTAGAGACACAGTCCGCATGTATGCAGGCTTGCATTTCCAACCTGGTCATTGCAGTGCTACTGATAATCATGAAGTATGGAAGACAATCAAAGTCAGTAGCAAAGTGGGCAAATTAACCATGGTGTATTCATAAAAGGGACTGCTCCTCAGTAATTTAAGTGCACTGGAATTATTGTGCCAATATGGATAGATCTCCAAATTGTGATGTTTCTTGAAAAGAAAAAGCATCAAACTGAAGAATCTTATGAAACTATTTATTCATTTTTAAATCACATAAAAACATATAAGTAAATACACACACATATATTTTATGGTTATTCATATGTAATTAAAGTATAAAAATATGAATTGGGAGAAAATTCACTAAAGTCCTGATGCTGGCTGAATGCTTCTGGGGAGAAGAAAGTCAATACAATGGGGAAATGGGGAGGGGATCATAGGGGAATTTAATTTTAATTGTAATATTTTATTTATTTTATGTATTAAAACATTTACACAGTGAGGGATTGTTTGAAATAGGGTCTTACTATGAGGCCCAGGCTGGCCTCAAACTCATGATCCTCCTACCTTAACCTCCCAAGTCATGCCCAGCTTGTTTCTTGATTTTTTTTTTAATATTTGAAAATCAAAAAGAACAGAGTTGCTCTTCAAAGCAGAGGACAAGCATAGAGGGAGAAAAGGGAGATCTGTTGAAGAGAAAGATTTGTGCTGGTATTGTTTGAACAATTGAATGCAGATGTCTTGTGCTCTGGGTGAATAATTTGAGGATGACAATGTACAATGTATGTACCATTGTTGTCCCCTGAAAAAAAAAAGGGGGGGGGAGATCTGGAAATCAACAAATGTAACCAGATAATAGTGTACTTTTTTCTGACCTTGAATACCAGTCTCATATTCTATGCATTATATATACATATATAATATATATGCTATTACACACAGTAATACATATATAATATATATGCTATTACACATAGTAATACATATAATACATATACTATAATACATAGTACATATAATACTATAATACATATATTATGTATTACTATGCATTATATAATTCTACGCTGTGAAAGTTTATATTTTAAACAGGCTTTATTTATAATTCTAGAAGTTTTTTGTTTCTTCCTAATTGCTATGGGGCTTTAAAACCACCTTTCAGGAAATAAAATTTTTGATGGTAACTTGAAAATTTAGAAAAGGAACTAGGATTTCTACTGAGGTAGCAAACTCTGAAGAATTTTCAAGGTTTCATGAAAGCCCATTCTTCTACCACTCCACGCCTGCTGTAAGAAATGCCTTTAGTGGACAAAACCTTTCATTCCATAGTTGAAATCAACTCAAATATAAAGTACACTTGGGAAAGTTAGTGCATTGACCTAACCTTAGTCAAACCATGAGTTATACCTAGTCATTTCCTGAAAGTAATTTTGTAAGATCCAATTCCAGTTTTTACTACAAACCAAATCACACTGAAGTTGAAAACATGTTAAATATTTTTATAATGAACATGATTTTTTTTTTTTTTGGTCTTTTTGAGACTATACAGTTCAGGCTGGCCTTTAACTCACTTGGTAGCCCAGGCTGGTTGCAAACTTGCAATGATTCTCCTGCCTCAGCCTCCCAAGTGCTGGTATTACAGTTGAACATGATAATGTATATGTACCATTGTTTTTATTCTTGATTTATTCTGATGGTTTTGTGTGTATGGGTTTTTGTCCTCCTTTCTCAATTTCTTCTTAGGCTAGTACTTCCTGTAACCCCACTGCATTTCTCTTCTACTAACAATGATCATTAAACCATGTCCTTATCTCTCCTACCCCAGAGACAAAACTGATGGGTTTCTGGCTCTTCAAACCTGGCTCATAACTTTTCCTTGCCTAGCTAATTGCAAAACTAGCTGACTTCCAATGTGTACTGAGATGGATTTTATTTGTAGAGTACATTCTTATTAAAGGAGAAAACCAAAGGAGTATATTCAACCTCAGAATGATTATAAATCTTCCTTAGTTACTTTCTAAATGCTGAGACACAATACCCAACGCCCACAATTTAAGGAGGAAAGGTTTATTTTGGGTCACATTTTGTAGAGATTTCAGTCCATAGTCAGCTGACTCCAAGGCAGGGCAGCATGGCAGAGGAAAAGTACCTTCATGGCTTGGCAGCAGGGAGCAGAAAGAAGATAATCAAGGGAGGAAAGAGGGAGATAGATCCTTCCAGGTCACGCCCCCAGTGACCCACCTCCTCCAACTAGGCTTCGCCTCCCAACCTTACCTTTAGCTATAAACTCATCAGTAGACTGATCAACTCATGAGTATCACCCACCATGATCCAATCGCCACCCCAAAGCCTCACCTATGAGCACATGGAGCCACAACAAGCTCAGTTTATAGAGGTAGCAATAATTGTCCTTAATTGATGCTCTGCAGATTCTCTATATGTCCAGATTTACTTGTATTATACTTTAACATGACTATAATGAAACTAAATATTGGGTCTTGAATATCCTGAAAAAATCTTTGGACATTCAAATATGTTTTGAAGAAAGAAAACTAAATCTGTGAATTAAGTAAACAGCAATAATAAGGTAAGTAGACTGAAAAATCTCCCCCCACCGCTTCAGTCTGCGCTGAATGCAGATGTTTTATACAGTAGCAATGGAATCAAAGTGTCTGGTAAAGAATTTTGACACTGGGTATGGTGGTGCATGCCTGTAATCCCAGCACTTGGGAGACTGATGCCAGAGGATCACTGTGAGTTCAAGGCCAGCCTGGGATCTACAGTGAGTTGAGAGAGAAGAATTTTGAAATAGCCAAGGCAAGGAGCTTAAACATAAATTTCTCTGGAGTTGACTTGACATGATTTTGTATAAACAAAACTGAAAGCTTCCTATTACATTTTTAAGAAAATGAACCCTCACCTTACACAAAAAACGTTTACTGATATAATATTCATATGGTGAGCTTTCTTTTTGCCTCCAACTCCAAGTGACCAATGGTTCAATGATTTGTCTGTTTGACCCAGTTATGGAGACATATAAGGAGGGGTGGCTGAGACGAGCTGAGGTCTAACCAGAAAGGAAAGCAAATTGGACGGTGAGGATGCAGGGAATTCTGAAGGGCATAGCAGGAAACTACAAAAAAGAATTTCCTGGTTAAAAATAAAATCAAATAAAGAAATGCACGAGTTAAGCTTTTGCAATATATAGGTAGGCTATTTTTTTCTTAACAAAATAATGCATCTCTGTTACCCAACTGATAGGGTGATTATGTTTTATATATGAAGAATGAGATTTTTTTCCCCATGTGATTCCAAAGGGCCAGAAAGAGACCAATAGGTGGAATATAATAGCAACAGATTATGATTTGAGGAAAGTATGAAATCTCATAATTAAAGGGATTCATGGAAAGTAATGAGCTTTTCCTTCCAGGAGATGTTGAGTAATGAAGGGTCAGATGACTGGTACCGAACCACTGTAGTGAACCACTGTAGTAGAGGGTTGGGATAGAGAACTTTCTGACGACCACCCAAACCCTAAAGTCTGGCAGTCTGTGAAATGCTAGCCCAGATTTCACAGAAAGCACTCAAGCCTGGATAATCACTGGAAGGCAGTATATGACAAGACCGAATCATAACTGTCTTCCTTAAATGCTCCAATTAAAAATAACCTAAACATATGTTTGCTTCCAACTAAGATTTCTATTGAAGTTTCAGACTTGCTAAGTTAAAGCCTTTTAGGATGAAGCGTGGATCTGATTTATTATGACTACTACTATTACAATATAATATAACTTCTGTACTTTTTCAATAGTATCAAACATTTGCTATGTGATAGTTCATAATAAAGGAAGTTAAAGTTACTCCAATCTACAGTAGTGCATGAAAGTAAAAACAGAAGTGGCAGGGAAAAAGTAGAACCAGTTCACATATACTAACTTACGTACAGACTTTTTGTCAGCAGGAGAAACTCACTGCTCTCCTTTTGTTTAGACATCTACCTCTAAACCAAAACCCAGTTTATTTTCTGACTGTTAAAACAATCAATCTGAAACTTATCTTTTTGAATACTTTTAGTTACCTTCAGAATTGGGCTCGCTTTCAAAATTGAAGATACTTGGACTAACAGGAAATGAGTTCCTTTCTTTCCCAGAGGAAGTATTTTCTTTAGCATCTCTGGAGAAATTATACATTGGGCAAGACCAGGGATCCAAGCTTACCTGTGTTCCAGAACAGATTGGGAAACTGCAGGTAAGCCTCACCTACAAGACACATGCACTAACCCTTTAAATTGGCTGACACTGAGAGAGCATGATGTGTCCCCACAGACTGGCTGTGAAGCCATCCATGCAGATTTCAGTTACAAACCAGCAGCCAGTTTTACATTTTAAACTTCCACTATCACTGAACAACCTCACAACACTTCATTATGATTGCTAGGGGTTTGTTTGTTTGTTTGTTTGTGGTACTGGCAATTGACCCCAGGACCTTGTTTAGTGTTTGCTTTGTTTTGTTGAGACAGGATCTTGATATGCAGATCAGGCTGGGCTTGAACTCATTGTGTAGCACAGGTTAGCCTTGAACTCACAGCAATCCTCCTGCCTCAGCCTCCCAAGTGCTAGGATTAGAGGCGTGTGCCACCACACCCGGCCTGAGCCCAGGACCTTTTACATGCTAGGATGCTAGGCAAGTGCTATACTTTTGAGTTATATCCCCAGAACTCTTTTTTTGTTTTGTTATAAATCCTCAGTCCTTTTTTATTTTTTATTTTGAGATAGGATTTTATTAAATTGCCTAGGCTGGGTTTAAACTCATGATCCTCCTGCCTCATCCTTCCAAGTAGCCACCACCCAGTGATGATTGCTGTTGGGTATGTCATGCCATACTTTTTTCCACTGTGTGTTTTTGGCATGTTTTATTCCTAGAAATTGAGTCTTACCTCCTACCAGTTAGCTTCCATTTTTCATAAGTAGCCCTGGGAAAACTGTACTATACTGAAATTAAAGTATTACATGGGGGACATTGTTAGAAGCCTGCATTCTGTGCCCACGATTCCCTATAATGGTCACAGTGACCTCCCTCCCTGCTTGCGGGTGGACGCATCATGTTGCACCAGGTTCATGCTGATGATGCATCCATAGTACTGTGCTAAACTGTAGTAAAGCAATGAGATAATGTCATTCAATAAAGCCTTACTAATATGTATCATCTGGATATGTATCAGTTAGAGAACTGTTAATTTTTTCATGTTCCTGTTATGGTACTCTTGATAATGATAAAGTAGATATGCGCTACAACACAATTCCCAATTATAGAACCTAGCAATGGCATGGACAACACAGGTAATTCTCAACATGACATGGAGATCTTATTCCTAATTCTCTGTCCCTTGTCCCTATGTCCACAGCGTGCCTTTCATTCTCTTGTTCCTTGTATATGGCATGCCACAATCCTAGGGTGTAATGCAAACATTAAACTTTTGCCCAATTAGTTAAATTTTAACTATTGTCTGTGTATTTTGGCTACTTCTGCTTAGATATGCTGTTGGGTAACATATGATGTTGGTCTAATAGTTGAAGCCATTATAGTTCAGTAGCAACTGCCACACAGATAACTAGCTGTTAAAAGGAAGCAAATGGTAAATGCAGGTAAGTAATCCAAATTATTTTCTCAAAAGTTCTAGTAGAACAAAGTTACTATGTTCTCTTTTCTCTGAATAAATGGAAACCAAATCTAATGCTTTACTTAAAAAATAATTTTATTCCTTGATTCGGGTCCCTCAAATGTTTTCCCTTCTATTTCGGTGCATGATTTGCTCATTGAGTTTAGTTATTACAATTCATTTATCAAGATAAGGATCCTTACAGTGTACTGTCATGTTATTTCAGAGTCTTAAAGAGCTATATATAGAGAATAACTGTCTGGAATACCTGCCTGTATCCTTGGGGTCCATGCCTAAATTGGAGGTTCTTGATTGCCGGCACAATTTACTTAAGCAACTTCCAGATGAAATTTGCCAAGCACAAGGTGAGAAAGTTTGGTAGATTCATAGCCTACTAGAATTTGAGGCCGATTTCCATGATGAGTGGATTCCTTGCCTTATTAAGGACCTTTCTCAGTATTTGGAGAGCTGAGCCTTGTCCCATCCCTGCCGTGTAGGGTTCAATAGTGACATGAAGGAGGCGAGGTGCCCTGATCAGTAAAGCAAAGAGTCTGGCAAAGGTACATTGTAATTTGAGTTGAAAAGAGAAGTAAATATCAACTGCCAACACAGTTGGCATACACTCATACTTGCATTGCACCCCTCAGCAGCAACTGTCTGTTAAAAACATACTACTAATGTATGCCAGAATTTGGAGTTGTTGTCCTGCAGTAAATTCTCATCTAGGTCACTAAGTCACTTGAATTAAAGGAAAAGTATTGCTGTGGAGCGGTGAAATCAGAAGAGGAACTTAAGGAGCTATGTGATTGACTTGGAAATCATATGTGATTTCTATTGAAACACCCAAGCATTTTTCACTAGGCAAAATCATTCATTATCTGTATATCCACCAATCCATCCATCCATCCATCCATCCATCCATCTATCCATCCATTCATCCCACGTAACAAGCTTTGCTGAGTACCCTCTGGGACCAAATAAAAGTTTTTGCCATAGTGTGCTGAGTATCCAGGTTTAGTGCCATGTTTTCAAACTGTGACTACTCTTTAATGAAAGGAGATGAAGAAATACGTGAGTAAGGGTTGTCAGCTACATGTAAGATATTCAAAAACTGAGGGCAGAAGAGGGGTGCGGTTATCCTCAGTCATGCTCCTGACCATACGTTCTTATCCTGTCCGTGGTCCCTAAGGTATGAAGCATTCTCAACATTTTTCACTACTGACCATTTTCCTAATATTTACACTATCACCAGCAACTTTTTTTTTGAACAAGGAAAAGAAAGCCATGTTTATTAAAAATAAAAATGATACAGTCTTTGTTAACAAGCAACAAGAAATTATCCAGAGCACAAAGACATCAATATACATCATAACAATACATGGACATTTAAAAAAAATCAAAAACTCATGAAGTCATTTTTTTAGAACTTCAAAAAATATATTTTAGCCTTCCTCCTGCTAAAGATGTGCCTGCAAATACACTATGCTTTTGAGTTGTCGTAAAGACTAGAACTTGGTTTGCCTCAGATTTCCTTTGTTACATGGAGTGGCAAGTAACAAATATTTCAAAAGAGCTAGACTAAAGAATTCATGCTTTAATTTTGCCCATTGTTTTTTTTTTTTTTTTTTTTTTGTAGTACTGGGGATTGAACTCAGGGTTCTCATGCTGAGCTACATCCCTAAGCCTTTTTTACTTTTTATTTTGAGAAAGGGTCTTGCTAAGTTGCTAAATTGGCCAGGTGGGCTCAAATTAGTGGTTCTCTTGCTTCAGACTTCCACAATGCTGGTATTACAGGTGTACACCACCACACCCAACTGCTTTATAAAAATGCACATAATTTGAATTATGTTACTCAAACATCCAGTCTCAAGACAAAATTTCCTATATTTATCTTTTGGTCAATCAAATATAGGAAGTGGCTGAGTTTGTAAACCATTTATCACTGAGTATGATTTAAATATAATTTTGTTTTCCTCCTTCCTTAATACTGGATAGTACCAGCCTTCATCTCTGTCTCCTTGGTTGATGAAACACTGCATTTCAGTGTTTAATTTATGTTTTTTCTTTGGATAATGTTGAGTATCTTTTTGACATTTACAACCCATTTTTTATTTCTCTTTCAGTGAATTATTTAAGATAGTTCCTTATGCTAAAACTATAGACTCAGACCATTCTATATGATACCACTTTGATTTGGGGGGAGTGTCATAATAGGGTCTCAGGCTGGCCTCAAACTCCTGCCTCTGCCTTCAGAGTGCTGGGATTACAGGTGTGCACCACCATGCCTGGCAATACCACTTTGATTTATAAAGGTTTATGTACATGTATCTCTAGACCTGCATGTGCCTGGATAGCCTCTGTAAGTTCTCACTGGAACCTGATAATAGTAGTTCCTTGTGATAATTAAGATGTAGAAAGGTTGGTGAGAAAGGGAAAATTATTTTTATACTTTCTCACTGTTTCAGAATATACACATTTCTATTTATATTAGGCTGGGTTTTTTTTTTTTCAAAAATAACTTGTTATTCATTTGAGGGCAGTAGGACTATGTGAGGCAGGTGCCACTCATACCACTGTCTTCAGTGATCAGGAGGTCACACTGATGCGTCCAAGGCTGCAGCAATAATGGGGAGTTGCAAGGCCTGCAGGTAACTAGAGTATTCCATCCAAAGGCTCCCAGAGTCAGTTTTTCCAGTACAGCGCTGACCTAAGGGACAGGTCTGAGAGTAATGTTTGCCAGTTTCACTGTTAGTTTGCCACTGCTGCTATAAATATATTTGAATACAAATTTCTGTTCTGTTTATTATGAGGAAGAACAGCCATACAGACAAACATTTTATTAGATGGTGCAAAGAGCTCTATCATTTCTTGTACACACTTCCTCTCATTCCTATTATAAATGCAGAGAAGGGTCCCTTGGATATCTGGGCAGGGCTAGGCGCCAAGTTACTGTTGCTTATTTCTAAGAGAAATTCACCATTGGAAACAAAAATCCTTCCAGGTTTGAGAGAGTTGCTGCTGGAGGACAACTTGCTCACCCGTCTCCCAGAGGATTTGGACAGCCTAGAGAACCTTAAGGT
>RJWM01048165.1:0-11599 GCA_004363535.1 Dasyprocta punctata | reverse complement strand
TATTTTATACTGATGGTCAGTTTGTTGATAGAAAACAAGCATAGAGTTAACTGATAATTTAACACTATTTGACTTGCAGCGAGGTCTCTTTTTCTCTAAGAGTTTGCTTATACATCTGTCCTTCTAATGTTGTTTCTCAGTTGCCTACTAGAGTTGACCTTAGCTACTTAGTAGAGTTATGTCATGGGAATGGCACAGCTGATACTCATCAATAAGAAAGAGGGCTACTGAAAGAATTTAGTAAAATCATTAAAGAATAATACCACAGTGTTTTATGTTTGAGTCTATTTTATTCTTGGTTTTAAGGAAATTGGTGCCAACATATTGCTTCTTGGCAGCTACATGATTCTGGGAGTTCAGTGCAAAATGTGAATGTAGAGTTGTTTATTACTAAGACTCGGCTGAATTATGTCCTCTGCAGGAAAACGGATGGAATTGGAGAGCATCACATTAAGTAAAACAAGGCAGACTTCAAAACACAATTACTGCTGTTTTCTCTTATATATGGAATTGATAGGGAAAAAGATAGAGACAGAGACAAGAGAACTTAACAGTAGAAGTGAGACTATTAGAGAAGAAGAAAGGAATAAGGGGGAAGGGATGGGGCTGTGTGAAAGAGCTATGGAAAGCTGGAATGATCAAGTATGTTTATGCATTTACAACTATGCCAAATAGAAACACATCGTGACATAGAACTAATATATACTATTTTTTAAATGATACAGTGCTGTAACAGCAGAACCTTAAACCAAGAGCAGAGTGCTGTGTGACCACAAAGGCTGTATATCCTAGTGGCTTTTTCTGATTTCTAGTATGATATAGGGTTAAAAAAATACGTATAGGAATGATAGTGTAATGTTAGTATAAATGTTCAGCCTGGGGAAAAGGACTTAAAAAATCTGTCCTTAAAAGAACCATGTTTTATGGTGAGGACTCCCCTACAAACAAAGAAGGAATCAGCTTCTCTGTGCCTACAAGTGAGTGGATGGAAGTCAAAATGAATAAAGAGAACGAGATGAGGCCTCCGTTATTTCAGAGCTTCTTCACATTAAAACGTAACTAGTATCTCATCTCACATAATTTTAAGCAAAGATAATTTTACCTACAAAAATATGCTGATTTAAAATGAGTGTAAGGATGCATATTTTGAGATTTTCCAAATAATCACAAGCATTCCATTTCGTGTGTCAGAGAGAAAACTATCAACCACAAGCATAAAATACATAATAAAAGCAATTCCCATTTGTCTGACTGCAAGCAACATATTTATTAGAAAAGAAGAATTATCACTTCACCTTTATAAGCAATTTGGTTCCTCCCTGTGCTTATTGATGGATATTATTTTCACAACTCAGCACTAATTATTAATTTGTATTTTCAGGAGGTTACACATATAATTCTCATTATTCCCAGGAGATCTTTGCAAATCACGCTGAAGAGCACAGGCTGAAATGTGCCTAACTCTCACATCTGGTTGCACATTGCCCCATGTTAAAACCCTGTGAAGAGTCCTGAGTGTTAGCTGGGTTTCTCCCTCCCACGCAAGGCACCATATTTCAGCGAGAACGGAGTTTTCTGTTAGAGGGGCACACAGTGAGGAGTTGGTCCCTGGGTACTTTTTCATTTTAGTGGCATGCTATTAGCATCTTGAGTATTTCAATGTGTGTGCAAGAAAGTTCATGAGGAGATAAAATAACAATAATGTCAGATTTATATAGAGTCTTACCCTGAAAACCCTTAAACTGCTTCCAAAGCAGGACTAGATCAGATAACTATCTGAATACAATTTTACTTTCTTATTTTAGAAAAATTGGAACACAAAACATGAATAATTTAAGTTATATTATTTCTTCCACTGAAATAATTCCTTTTATCATTTAAATATGATTTTTATAATGAAGGATGAAAGCACAGTTTCTTTCCTTTCATTTGATTGTCAGCACCAAGAAGAGAAAGTATTTTTCTTTGCTAGTTGGCTTAATACTATTATTTTAGAAAGATTAGTGTGGAATTTTAGACAATCCTGATAATATCTGGAAACCAATAAAATGAATATTTTTCTATTTAATTAAATTCAACAAACAATTATTGGAACTCAGTAGAGTTAAAGTATGCATTAGGTATTTTAAGAATCCCAAGGTAAGCAAAGATTGGAACCTGGCCCAAGGCACTTATGATCCACTGGGTGGGAGGTATTCCACAGACAACTCATTCATAGGCCGAGCATGGTGAGTGCCATTGGAGAACAGCACAAGTGACAAGGACCATCAGGGAGAAGGTGCTTCCTGGTAAATATGACTCTTAAGCTCCAAAAAACAAGTAGGAATTTGAAAGCTCCTTGCAGACAGAAAAAAAAAAAAAAAGAATCTAATGAAAGAATACAGAAAGAAGCCACTACAGATGATCTGGAAAATTATGAGCAAGTTACTAGCTTTGAGAGTGTAGTAGAAGAGCAAAGAGACAAATATATCAATTATCACAATATGCTTTTCTAATTTATTTTGAATATAATGTTGAAAGTTTGTGACTTGGGATATAATGTTACATAAGCTGCATGAGAGGGAAATGTCAATGTCGAATTGTGTGTGACAGTAATGGTGGTGGTGGTGATACTGGTGGTATGAACAAATTCATAACTAAACCATGTCAAATAGGTATACTTTCATAGAAAGACAGAAATGACAAAACACAGTTATCTGTTAATAATGATTAAAAATTTTTTTATTAAAAATATATTTTCTTCAGTAAAACACAGATTTATCATTTTGATTCCTATTTCCAGGCAGACATACATTGAAACCTAAATATTGTGTAAAAATCAAGAATTCTAAATTAGCGGGCATTAAATTAATGGATTTTAAAACTTTACAGAATATTTTGATATATTTGCAAGTGTCACAAGTACTTCAATAAATGCCATCTTGATCTGCAGTGATCAGATGATTCTGGAAATAAAACAGAACCTTTTTCCACTTATCAGAACGGAGATCTTCTCTAACTCATAAATCAGCTTGTCAATGAAAATATTCTAGCCATATCACTGAAACAATAATTGTTGCACATATTCTTCTCCGTGGATTCCAGAATCCTTCAGTGCATGCTGAATTGTGCAAGCTTCATGATTACTAGTATCAAGCTTGAATTTCTGCCTTTTGACCTGTTGTTTCATTTTCTTCTTCAAATCTTATTCCTTGAGGCTTCCTCCACCCTCTGTGGTTTTGCATCTTTCCTCCTGAGTATATACAGAACCTCTTTGTTTGGTTACTCAGACTGAAGCTTCAGACCAAGGAATTGGAAGTTGCTGCCTCTTGACAGCTTGTGCTTTATTCTTCTATCATAAAAAGGATCCTAAGTAAAGAACACCAGCAGTGACTTGTGTAGCTTCTGGGCATTTTTTTGTTCTTGTGATCTAAAGTCCACTTATTGTGTTTTCTGTTATTTGGAGGTCATCAAACTTTGATCACTAGGGGGGAATGTGGGGTTTTGCCTTGATCTTCGAGCTCACACTAGAGACTGATTTTTAAAAATACATATGAAAGGTTTATTTTGAAATAAGAAAAGCCATAATTAATTTGTATCAGTGTAAATGTTTAAGAATGGATGAAATTCAAAACAGTACTAATTGAGGTTAATTTGTAAATGGAGATAGCAACACTCACTAGGAGTGATACCCAAACTCCTCAAATTCATTTGGGTGTGTTTTGAAATCTAGTGTTGCTCTTACATCCATTTGACAAGAAATGCGCATGCCTACTGTTGTGGGGCCGTATGTAAATATGTATGGAGGTGATGAGAAGAGTAATCCACAGCACTGTGTCAATTTATCCACCACTTCCCCTTTGGTACATCCATACTGAAAAAAATAAATGTCCGTCCTTTAAATGATAGTATAATTATTTGTGAAAATGTAATTGAGTTTACCTCCCAATAAATAGAGCCAATGAGTTGTTTTACTCATTAAATCATAGACTATATCTCCAGAAAAGACTCCAGAGGTCACAATGGAATGTTGGTCTCAATGTCTTTCACACTTACCCAAGGTCACTGGAGGAAAAACATATGTTTTGTAACATTTAACTCCTGACACCAGCTCAACACTTCCTTCTACACTAATCTGTGTTATTATGTGTCTTACAAATTCACTGTCCAAGTAATCTAATGTCAGAGAAAGATTTTGTTTTATTATTTATTTTACTACTTTTAATAGATAGAATTTTTATAGATAGAATTTTTATAAATAGAATTAACACATGCTTCCAAAGTCTAACTCAGTTCCTTTATGTTGAGTTTCCACTCTGTGGGTGAATGTTTTATGAGAGTAAAGAAGAACCAAGACCATTTAAAAGAAAATATGAACTATGTGATATTTTAAAGACACATTTTTCTTTTACTTTTATATTGAAATATGTGCTTTTAGGTTTAACTCTTCCTCCACATCCCTTCAATTCCTCTTTTTTTCTTCTGTTTTCTATTCTCTATGAAGTAAAAGTAAGCAATCTAAAAAAACTATTCAAAAATAATCGTATATTTTTTGCAACGAAAGCAAACCTAAAGAATTCAACTCTCACATTTTATGCCATCTCTAAAGAATGGATCTTTTTTTTCCCTAGGTGTCAGCACTACCTAAGACACTTATTATTCACTCACGTATTCATTTAATCACTTGTAAACAAAATAAATAGCGGCTATATAAATAAAATGTTGCATCTAAACCAGGCAGAACTTGAAAGAAACTATTAAATACTAGTAGTCCTTGGCCTCTGAGACTTAATAGTATTCCTAGGAAAAGATATGCTGATGCTAAAGTATAAAGAGAAAAGTGTAATTAAAATTAAGTATGTCCTAAATGTCTTAATCACTAAAAGAAGTCAGAAACTGGGTGAATCTTGAAACATGATTAGAATATGTAAGTGTAGAAGTGAATAGAAGCATTTCAGGCTAATTGTAGACATGCACGAAGTCTTAAAGCTGACACGAGTCAGGTTTGAGGAACTATGCATTGGCCAATCTGATCTCAGAGGACAATCTGTAGGAAACTAGATGAAGTTAGTTTTGAGCAAAAATAAAAACCTTGAATTCAGCCAGAACAATATGGATTTGATTCCTATGGATAAGCAGCTTTCAGAATGTTTCTCTGAACTCTAATACCTGTTATAATAAAGATCTATAATTAGAAATTGGAAGAACCTCACCAATAACATCTTGTTCCTGAAGATTTGCTTGCACTTCTGGGCATGTTAAAGATCTCAGAGGATTTGCTATTAAAAATGTCATCTGAGGACTTAGGATGTTGCTCAGTGGTAGAGCATTTGCTTAGAAAATGCAGGTCCCTAGGTTAAATATCCAGCACTACCAAAAAAAAAATCCATCTAACCACATTTGATTTGCTCTTCTTTGGCTATTTTTAACCTCAAAGATTTTAACTGTGCATGATATAGATGGCATGACATTTTCAATGTGAAATATTTCTCAAAAATGTGTATTTAGGCAGGAAATAGCAAAGAAGTCATTTAGTAGAAAAGTGGTATGTTGAGTTTCTGTTTTAGAAAGGTAAATATGAAAGTTGTATAAATTCAAATAATTTCTGTCCAATTAAGCAGAGACTGGGATTACAATCTGTCCAATTTGTTCCTAATGGGTTGTTCTGTATGGTGTTTACTATTTTTAAAATTGGATTACTAGATTTTATTGTTTTAAGCACTATCAAATATGATAAATCATTATAATGTTCAACAAGTTTGACAAGCTTCTCCCACTAGAATTTGTAAAGTGATGAGTTGCTTCAAATATTAACATGCTTAATAAATATTGAATGATCTCCTATAGCAAAAACAAAACTTATTTACAAAGCAAAAGAAAATAAGCAAAACACAAATGTAATAATCTAGCTTCTGACTGATGAAAGTTAAAATGAGCAAATAAGAGTCTTTGGGCTTTATGTAATAATTGAAATCAGTTAAACCAATTTTGGTATGTTTATTGTTGTTGTTTTGAATAAGATGTTTAGTCACGCCTGATAATTGTGTCTAAATTGAATTTTAAAAGAGAATCTGCAACTTATAAAATCAGTGTCATAAAAGAATGAAAATTTTTCCTAAGAAAAGCATTTTCTGAGCCTGGCTCACTTGATACTTAGTTCTTCTTGGTATTTTTGCTATCAGATTGAGAGGCACAGAGAATTGCTCTCCTGAAAGTTTCTAAACCACAAATATCATTTAAATAGTATTTAGCAATGCCAACATAATGCTAGAGTAATAACCCTCCCACATAAAACAGTTTTTCTGAAGTTTAGATGAGAAAGAGCAAACAAGAGTAGATGCTAAATAAAAGCTGCTTCATAGCAATAACTCAAGGGGCATCAAGAACCAAGACAATATTTGAAAATATTTAAACTTCTCCACTCTTCAGAAAAAAAAGTCCTTACTTTTAGTTAGCAAAGTGATATATATGGTATGCAACATATTTTGTATGTATATACTGCAAACCATGGGTTGGTTAAATCAAGCTAACATTTTGCAGATTGAAACTATTAAAGTTATCACTAGTATCTTGCATTCAACCAGGTAGAAGAAGGATGTATATTTACACATATGCAAATACATACACACAGGCATGAAAAGTATTTAAAAAAGGGTTCTGAGTGTTCTATAAACCATGAAAGTAAGAACAGTCTTTTTCCATAGGATGAGGGGACAGAGGAAAAACCAAAACATTTATCCAACAATGAGAAAGACCCATAGGAATTAATGTATTGATATGAAAGTGAATAAAATTTTGGTGCAACAAAATTTTTCAAAATCCATGGTTATTCCATCTATTTCACCCAATACCCCACCCCTTTCTCTCTCTCTCTCTCAGCTAAAAACTCTGAAATCTATAGCTATCAGGAAAGGCAGCCTGAAAATCTTAGGCAAGAGCAAATATCTCAATTCTTTTTCTAAAGGTTGACTAAATCGCTAAAGTGCCTTAGACTGTCTGAGGCTTATGCAGATTTTCCAGAATCATATCTTTTAGGTAAAGTCAGGTTTAATTTTAGCTGCTGATCATATCTACAAAATATCTTCAGAACAATAACTATATTAGATTTTGGGTTCTGTAACTTAGCCACACTGACATATCAAAGTAGCACACAATACAGTTGAAAGCTAAGTTACTTACATTGTTCATTTTGTCTTTTCTATATATATATTTGCATTAAGTGTATAACATTATTTTAAGTATCTTATTAGATACTAAGTTTTTCCAAGTAAGCAAAGTAAATATGCTAGCAGACATGACAGTGAGACACAGTGGGATACAAAAATTATTTAGTGTATTACCAGTTATTCATTTTAAAACATACAGTAAAGCTAGCCATATTGCCCTTTTCCCCTCAGTGTTCTGTGTCAGTAGCTTTTTCTGGTTCTTAAGAATGTATGAATAGTCAAAGCTATAAGATCATGCACATTGGGTTTTTGTTATGGACATCTGTCCACTAGGGATTTAACAAGCTGAGTTGTCAATTTGGACTTCAACCAATGGCCTAAAGCAAGAAGGTAAGTGAAATTTCAGCTGTGCTGCATAACACTTGCAAATGTGTTTTCATTAATCCAATGATGTTCTCCAAAAGAATCATTTCTAGTAAAAAACATAATGTCTTTATTTTTTGCAATGTCTTATATTTTCCTCAAGATTAACTTCTTTGTCTTTATAGTTTTTAAATTAGGTCTTTGATGATTAATAAGTTTTGAATACGTACAATGGTGAACAAATATTATAAATAAATAAATAGTACAAGAATAAACTGGGCATGATGGTGCATGCCTGCAATCAAAGCATTCTTGGAGGATGAGGCAGGAAGATCATAAGTTCCAGTCCAACCTGGGCAATTTAGTGACTTAGCAAAATCCTGTCTGAAACAAAACAAAACAAAACAAAAAAAAGAAAAGAAAAAAGAAAGAAAGAAAGGGTATGGAGGGGAGAATGAAGAAAAAGAAAAGGAAAATAAAAACAAACATAACAAAAGAAAGGTGTAAAAGTTGTTTTAAAAAAATAAAGCTTCTCTCATTTTCTTCCAGTAGAGGTACTACTTTACAGATGGAACTACCTACCAACTTCTGCCTTTAATTATTTTTTGCTGCCATGTTCTATTTACTTATACATTCATTACCATTTATTGAAGCATCATTGAATAATATATAGGATAATCAATGCTGCCAGTCTATATTTCCTTCTTTCTCTCTTCCTACCAACATCCTTACTTGTTCGATTTTGTCACATGCATATTTACTTTGTATTATCAAAATTGATAAAGTCTAAATTATATTTTGTAACCTTAATTAGATCTCTTATACTTAGTGTGTAAGTCAGCTTTCCATCACTATAAAAATATACGTGAAGTAATTAACTTATAAAGACTATGGGTTTATTTTTGTCTCAAAATTTTGAAGTTTCCAGTCCAAGATTAAGTGGCCACATTGCCTTGGGCCTGTGGTAAGGTAGTACATCATGGTGGGAGCACATAGTGAACAAAATCTGCTTACCTTATGACCTGGAAGGAAAAGAGGAGGAAGAGTCTGGGATCCTATAATGTCCTTTGTGGGGTAAGTCCTAAGGACCTCCCATACTGCCTCTCTTCCTAAAGGTCCATAGTCCTTGGGGACCATGCCTTTAACACATAGGCTTTTGGAGGACATTCAGCATCCATGTTGCAATACCACATCTATAGTTCATTCTGAAAGTTAAAAGTCAATTAATTTCATTAAGTCACTAACTACAGTTAGTATTAAGTAATTCACTATAATAACCCAGCTTAATCAAGTAAAGATATTTGATTTAACAAGATTATATTATACAGTGTATTCTTCAAAGCTAAGAGGTAAGCTAGGATTTCTCAATAAACACATCATCAGCATCCCTGGCCCTCTTGATGTTAAAGGGAGCGATCAACAAGGTAGTTTTCCTTACACACATCCCGAATTGCTCTTGTCACATTGTGGTTTACTACTTGTATATACCTAGACATTTCTTATGGAGTTTTGTCTTACAATTTTTAATTGCCTATCAGCAATTTTTGTAAGGAAAAAGAAACCCTCATAATTTCTTGCCTTTATTACTGAAGTTTTCCAGTTATTATTTATTCTCACTTGTAATTAATGTATTTCAATCTGCCTTAACATATTTTCAGAAATCATTGTCAAAAGTTTTCATATGGACTCATGGCTTTCCAAGTTTGATGGCCAACTATCATTTTGGGGATTTTATTTTTTACATCCGAGTAGTTCCACTGTTTACCATATCCTATTATGCCTTTCTTTCTTTTTTTCTATTTTTTTCAGGAGTACTTATCCAGTGAATATTTCAGAATAGGTAATTGGTAGATAATTACCCTGAATTTTCACATATCTAAAACTGTTTTAATTCTATGAGAAAATGTAACAAAATTTCATAATCCAATCATAATACATGTCTAAAAAGGTTTTACTTGTCCTTCATGCTGACATACTAGGTTTAAGGTTTGTATTAATTTGTAACTAGAACAAATAGCCATAGTTTAGTTGGCCTAAAAGAGCAAAAATTTATTACCTTGCAGAAGTCCAACACAGATCTCACCAGAATAAAATCAAGGTATAAACAAAACTGATTTATTTTGCTTCCTTGTTTATTTAGGTTGTTGGAAGAATACAGCTCTCTGTGCCTGTAGTGGAGAGGTCCCCAATTTCTGACTGGTTGTAAACCAAGGGCTGTTTCAGGTTTCTGATGACTGGTGCATTGCTAGACTCATGAGTCCCTTCCTTCAAACTCAGACTTGATGGAGAGAATGCTCCAATTTCATTTCCCTTCACCATTGTATTGTTACATCTCTCTCCATCACAGCCAGGAAAAGTTCTGCTTAATAACCCCAAATGATAGCTGATAATCTCCCTGTCCTTCTCCTCCTCCTCCCTTGCTCTCTCTCTCTCTGTCTCTCTCTGTCCTGTACATCTCTCTTTCTCTGTCTTTCCATATGTCTGTCTGTCTGTCTCTCTTCTCTACATCTGTCTCTTTCTCTGTTCTTCCATCTCTGTCTCTGTCTGTCTGTCTGTCTGTCTCTCTCTTTCTCTCATAGTCATACCCTTAATACCCATCCCTCCTGCTGTATACAGTCACATATCCACAGAATTTTGAGGATTAGGTAGTGAGCATCTTTAGAGTCTACTATTCTGTTTAAGTTAAAAACATTTTCCTTTAAGATTTAATAGGCACTGCTTTTTTTCTTTCAACTTCAAGCATTATTGATAATGAAAGTTATGCCAGTTTAATTTTTATTTCTCTGTTGGTAACTCCTTATCCCTGTTACAGATTTAAGAGGTTGTCTTTATCCTTTTATTTGGACATTCGATATGCTAGTTATGGTTTTTCTTTAAGGTGGCCCATTTGACCATCCAAAAGATCCTAGCAATATTACCTCTCAGGTCTATCTTTAGGTCAGGATAATATTTTTTATTGAATTTCCTGCATATTTTTCATCTCTACTATCAGATCCATGCCTAAAGGCACTTAGTAAATGTTTGTGTGAGAGAAGACAAGGTTAGTTGTGTAGCTTTGGCTGTGAAGAACATAAAGAAGCTGAGAAAGTATATACATTAAGAAGAGAAGAAACCAGAGGAAGATACCAGGAAATATCTTAGTATCTGTTATGGATTACAAACTGGTGGTCAACTTGGCACCAGTTGAATTGGTTCAGCTGGTGTTGAGTAAAGATGCTCCACCTGAAGAAAGTTGCCAGCATAAATAGGAACATGGGGAAGAAGAAGGAGGTGTTGTGGGTTCTTCCAAGAGTTGCTGTTGGAGCCGCTGGTTCTCCTGGAGGTGCTTGTCATGCTGGCTTCTCCAATGTGGATTTGGCCATTATCGTCGGAGGAGCTCAGGACCTCATCAGTGAGAGTGGCTGTGGTTCATGTTGCAGGAGCTCTGCTCCTCACCTTGTGCATCGCTTCCTGACTCCGGAGGGCAAGCTGTGTGCTGGAGAAGCTGGTCACGCTGGGCTTCCTGACCTGTGCTCAACTGTTCTCCATCATCGGAGGAGCTCGGGACCTCATCGGTGAGAGTGGCTGTGGTTCATGTTGCGGAAGCTCTGCTCCTCACATTGTGCATCGCTTCCTGGCTCCAGAGGGGAGGCTGTGTGCTGGAGAAGCTGGTCACACTGGGCTTCCTGACCTGTGCTCAACTGTTCTCCATCGTCGGAGGAGCACGGGACCTCGTCGCCACTGGGGATGGCTGTGGTGCTCTTCAGGGCAGCCCCGCTTCTTCTTTTGAGCGTGACTTCTCGACTCCTACATAGAACCCTCAACCCACTGCACAGCTCCTTCAGCCTGCTGGCATAGACTTTCTAGTTCTACCGCTGACCTGTGGCCTTCCCAGCACAGAACTGTAAATAAACTGGCGTGAGCCCTTATTGTGGGCTCTTAGATTCCCAGTTGGTACTGTGGGAGGCATTGTCATGTGTTTTGGGTCTCTAGCGGGACTCTTACATGACACTGCTGTGGGATCCAGGCCCTCGGCTATCCTGGGTCTTAGTGTTGTGGACAGATTTTCCTGCACCGTCTTGTGTTTAACTTTGGGTGATTATTATAAAACA
>RJWM01048164.1:0-11600 GCA_004363535.1 Dasyprocta punctata | reverse complement strand
GACCTGTCATGTTCCCAAATTGTGCAAAATAGATAGTCCTCACCCCTGGCTTAGTTAACTTCACTCTGAGCAACTTGGAACAGAAAACAGGGATCTGGACAGCTGACATTTTATCCCCAGTCATTATCTTTCAGATTGTTTTATCTTGTGAGATCCTACACGTGTATCAGACCAGAAGACTGTGTCCCCACTCAGTTTAATCTGCTGTGCTAGAAACTGTTGTGAGGCCACCATTTATGCAGGTTAAGAAGCCCTGATGGGGGTTTGAAATGCCAGGATGCTCCCCGGAGAGCACTCTTTCCAGTTCCATCATTGCCGCAAATACCCGCCTTCAGCCCAACAGTGCTATACTTTCCGTTTTGTTTTGTTTTGCTTTGCTTTGTTTTGAGTTGCTTTTTGTTCTTGTTTGGTTGTTTTTTGGATCAAGATACCACCATGTAGTACAGGTTGACCTCGAACTTGCTATGTAGATCAGGGCCTGGCTTCAAATTCAAAATTATCCTATTTCAGCCTCTCAAGTGCTGGACTTATGGCATGCACTACTGTGCCTATATATAATATATAATATAAAAATATGAATATCTTTTTTTAAAGACAAAAGGGAATTCTGCAGATCTTCAGAAATCTGCTACCACATTCTCTGTCCAATGGGTTTCCTGAAATAAAATTGATGATTAGTGTCATCGGTAGCAGGCAGTGACTGGAGGTGGTCAGTTGTGGATACACCTCAGTGGCACCACAGATCAGTGATACCTTTGAACTGTGAAACACCTTGAAAGGTGCAGTGGGGAATATGACATGAAAATGGGAAGGTCTTTCCCTTTTAGGGGCCTATAACATGGCAGAGGAAGTAGAATATATTCATGACAATTGCATGCGAGGCAAACTTAGTGTCCAGAGAGAAATCTGAGGGATTGCTTTGTACATGGGTGGTCAGTGAAGACTTTACGCAGGAAGTGGAATTTTAACCAAGGCCTGATCACTTTCCACAGGAAGGGATGTAAGTGTACAGAGGGTGCAGTCCCTGTGTGAGCACAAGGAATACTCTGGAGCCGAGAGCCAACAGAAAAGAAAAATCAAAGGAAGAAATATCATGTTAGATTTTTTTTTTTTGGTCTTTTTGAGACAGGGTTTCACTACGTAGTTCAGGCTTACCTTAAACTCACTTTGTAGCCTATGCTGGTCTCGAACTCACAGCAATCCTCTTACCTCAGTCTCCTGAGTGCTGGGATTATAGTCATGTGCTTGCTAGATTTAAATGTTAATCGAAAAAACACATTCTGATGTTAAAAACATTAAAGTATAAGAACAAAGTGTTTTTCTGATCTTGACAACACAGAATTTGATGAATTCAAAGGGGTATAACTTTTGAGTATGATAGTTGGGAAAAGGTGAAATAAAAGCAGATTATGTAAGGAACTGTAACTCTAGGCTAGCTTTTTTTTTTTTTTGAGAGAGAGAGAGTCTCGCTATGTGATTTAGGCTGGCCTTGAACTGACTGCTAGCCTAGCTGGCCTCAAACTCACAGTGATCCTCCTGCCTCAGCCTCCTGTGTGCTGGGATTACAGGTATGTGCTGCCACACCTGACAGACCTTTTGATTTTTAACAAAGAATCACTGAAGAATTTTAGAGTAGGTAGTGCTCTGTTTCAAAAATAGTAATTAGAATCAGTGATAAACTTGGCAATGCATTGGTTGAATAATAACAGAGAGAGAAAAAGAACTAAATGTCCTGAGTGCTTAGGTTAGGACAGGATTATGCTAAGTTATTTTCAATGTTATTTTATTGAGCTTCAGCAACCTTGGATAAGTAGCGTTTATCTTATCTTAGTAATGAGGAACTCAAGCCTGGAGAGGATTAGAAATCTTTCCTAAATAAATCAAACACACAAGGTTAAATAGCACAAAGCTTCTCTTATATATATATACAAATAAAGGGTAAAGTGAAAGATAAATAGGAAGGAATAGAGAGATAGATCTCTCTCAAAGGGTAAGGGGATCAAGAGATGGAGGGAGGGGGAAGGAGGGCAGGGAAAGGGGATGAGAAAGGGAATTAAAATGTGTTCTGTACATGCACAAACTCCACACACAGAACATAAACATTATGTACTACAAATATGGACCAAAAAATTTTTCCCAGCATGACACTGTTAGCGAATAATGACATTATTTGCTTTTAAACACGGTATAAAAAGTGACTACATATTTAATATGGATATTCATTTTTCTTTCTAAGTATACTATGCTCGTTCTTATGTACAAGCACATTAGCACATTTATTAATTCCAGAAATTGATAGTTAACTTACTTAGGGGGGATGTGAGGTAAATTTTCTCCTTTTTTTTTTTTTTCTTCTGGAGGGCAGCTAGAGACTGAAGGCAGGGCATGGGACATGCTAAGTGTCCTCTCTACCATTGAGTTACACCTCAGACCAAATGTTTTTAGAAATACACTTCTGGCTCAGCGTGGCAGGGATAGAAGCTTGCAATCTCCTCCCATAGTCAAGGAGTTGAGGGGAAGTAGCTGCTCAACCAAGGATCACAATTTTCAGCTCTTTTGCATGATTTCCTACGGAGACTTTGAGCTTAATTAAATTATACCTCTTCTGCTTCTTTTCATGCTTTCCCCCCACCTTTCAGCAGAGGGAGACACTTCCAAAACCCTGCAGGAGAGGGAGCCCACAGGACAGAAAGGGCCCAGGATTTTTTTTTTTTAAGAGGAAAAAAAGACACATATAAGAAAGACAAAAAGCAAAAGAGACGAACAAATGACTAGAACAAATGCACAACAGTAACATTATAGGTTTACAAAACAAGATGATAAGAACTCGACAACAGTTGCAATATTGCGCATCATTACCTTCAACACGGTTCTTTACATTAACAGATACGGGCATATAAAATTGATCCAATGATAAGAGTATTAACTGTTCTTTCTCAATAACTAACACATTCAGCAGTATAGTCATTTTAGCTATCTTACATACACATATATACAGATTTATGTCTTTTTCCTTTTCCCTCCCGTATTTCCCCCTTTTCCCTTCCCAATTACTTTTGCTCTTCGAGCAGTTTTTTACCCTTACACAGTATTTATTGTAGATTTTGGATCATACATACTTTTTCAGTTTCTTACACTAGGGAGACAGTACAGTATTTACACATCTGGGTTTGATTTATTTCACTTGTGAGTATGGTCTCAAGTCATGTCCATTTATAAAAGTCTCGATGCAATCTTTCTTGATAGCTGAATAGTACTCCATTGTATAAAAATACCACATCTTTTTTATCCATTCCTTGATTGATGGGCACTTAGGTTGTTTTCAAGATTTGACTATTACAAATTGGGTTGCTATAAACATGGGTGCACAAATATCACTGAGGTATGATGTTTTCAGTTCTTCTGGGAAAATGCCCAGAAGGGGGATAGCTGGGTTGAATGAGATCTCTAATCCTAGCTTCTTGAGGAATCTCCACACTGATTTCCACAGTGGTTGTACCATCCTACACTCCCACCAACAGTGGAGAAGAGTTCCTTTTTCCCCACAGCCCCTCCAACATTTGTTGTTGTTTGATTTTTTTATCTTGGCCATTCTTTCTGGAGTGAGATGGAATCTCAGTGTTCTTTTAATTTGCATTTCCTGAATGACCATTGATGTTGAACGTTTTTTCATATATTTATTTGCCAATTGTTTGTTTTCCTCTGAGAAGCGTGTATTCATCTCAGATGCCCATTTTTGGATTGGGCCCTTGAATTTTAGGGGCCTGATTTCTTTTAATTCTTTATATGTTTTAGACAGAAGTCCTTTGTCTGATGCTCAATTGGCTAAGATATTTTCCCAATTTGTGGGTTTTCTTTTCACTCTGTTGGAGATTTCCTTTGACATGCAAAAACTTTTTAGTAAGATGAGACCCCTGTTGTTGATTCTGGGAAGTGTTTCCCGTGCAATTTGAATTTTGTTCATGAACTCTCTGCCTACTCCTATGTCATCAAGATTTTTACCTACTTTGTCTTCTAGTAAGTTTAGCGTCTCTGTTTTAATATTCAGATCTTTGATCCATTTTGACTTTATTTTAGTGCATGGTGATAGACATGGATCTAGTTTTAGTTTACAGCATATAGAAAGCCAGTTTTTCCAGCACCATTTGTTAAAGAGGCTATCTTTCTTCCAATGTTCATGTTTGGCCCCTTTGTCAAAGATGAGGTGGCTGAGTGTGTTTGTAGTTGTGGCTGTATCTTCTAATCTATTCCACTGTTCTTGAGGTCTGTTTTGATTCCAGTACCATGCTGATTTTATTATAGTAGCTTTGTAGTATAGTTTCAAGTCAGGGATTGTGATGCCTCTTGCCTTCCCTTTGTGGCCCAGAATTGCCTTTGCTATTCCAGGTCTTTTCTGGTTCCAGATGAATTTCAGGAATGCTTTCTCTAGCTCTGTGAGGTAGGCAAGTAGTATTTTGATTGGGATTGCATTAAATCTGTATAATAATTTTGGGAGAATGGCCGTTTTCATGATGTTTCTTCTTCTTATCCATGAACAGGGAATATCTTTCCATTTTCTGAAATCTTCTTCGATTTCCTTCTTCAGAGTAATGCAATTTTCACTGTATAGGTCTTTTACTTCCTTTGTTAGATTGATTCCTAAGTATTTCATTTTTTTGGATGCTATAGTGAAGAGTATGGTTTCCCATATTTCTCTGTCAGTGACTTTGTTGGTTGTGTATAGGAATGCTATTGATTTTTGAGTGTTCACCTTGTATCCAGCAACATTACTGAATTTGGTTATTACTTCTAGAAGTCTTTTAATGGATTTTTGGGGGTCTTCTATGTAGAGTATCATATCATCTGCAAAGAGTGATCATTTTATTTCTTCCTTTCCTATCCTTATTCCCTTTATTTCTTTCTCTTGTCTAATTGCTCTGGCTAATATTTCCAGAATTGTATTGAATAGGAGTGGTGATAATGGACATCCTTGTCTTGTTCCTGATTTTAGGTTGATAAGTTTTCAGTTTTCTCCATTTAGTAAGATGTTAGCTGTTGGCTTATGATATATGGCTTTTATCAGGTTGAAGTGGAGACCATCTATTCTGATTTTCTGTAGGTTTTTTTTATCATGAATGGGTTTTGGATTTTGTCAAAAGCTTTTTCTGCATCTATTGAGATGATCATGTGGTTCTTGTCCTTGACCCTGTTGATATGGTGTATTACATTTATTGATTTGTGTATGTTGAACCATCCCTGCATTCCTGGGATGAATCCCACTTGATCATGGTGTATAATCTTCCTGATGACTTTCTGTATTACATTTGCCAGTATTTTATTGTGGATTTTTGCATCTATGTTCATGAGGGAGATTGGCCTGTAATTTTCTTTTTTGGTTGGGTCTTTCTCTGGTTTGGGTATTAAGGTAATATTTGCTTCCAGGAATGAGTTAGGGAGACTTACTTCCCTTTAAATTTCACTGAAGAGATGGGGCGTGTTGGCATTAAGTCTTTCCTAAATTTCTTGTAGATTTCAGCAGTGAATCCATCAGGGCCTGGGCTTTTTTTGTTGGTAGGGTTCTAAGTATATTTTCAATTTCATTAGCTGAAATTGGGTTATTCAGCAGTTTTATATCTTCTTGATTCAACTTTGGTAATTCATATGTTTCTAGGAATCTGTCCATTTCTTCTGTGTTATCAAATCTATGTGAATAAAGGTTTTCAAAGTAGGTGTTGATGATCTTCTGTATTTCCACAGGGTCTGTAGTGATTTTGCCCTTTTCATTTCTTATTGCGTGAATCTGAGTTTTTTTTCTTTCCTCTTCTTGATAAGGTTGGTTAGGGGTTTATCAATTTTATTTACTCTTTCAAAGAACCAACTCTTCATTCATTAATTCTTTGTATTTTTTCTTAGTTTCAATTGCATTAATTTCTGCTCTGAACTTGATAATTTCCTCCCTTCTTTGGGCTTTGGACTTGACTTGGTCTTCTTTTTCTAGAAGTTTGAGGTGCAGCATTAGGTTGTTTATGTGTGTTCTTTCCATTTTTCTGATGTGGGAGTTTAGTGCTATAAATTTCCCTCTGAGGACTGCTTTCATTGTATCCCACAGGTTCTGGTAATTTGTATTTGCATTTTCATTCAATTATAGATATTGTTTAATTTCTTCTTTAATTTTTTCTGTGACCCATTTGTTATGTAGGAGAGTATTATATAATTTCCATGTGTTTATGGGGTTCTTGTAGGTTTTTTTGTCATTCACTTCCAATTTTACTGCGCTATCATGAGATACTATACATGGTATTATTTCAGTTCCTTTGCATTTACTTAAGCATGTTTTGTGGACCAGTATATGATCTATTTTAGAGAATGACCCATGTGCAGCTGAGAAGAATGTGTATTCTGATGTTGATGGGTGGAATACTCGGTACACATCTACTAGTTCCATTTGTTCATAAGTTTGAGTTCTGTTATTTCTTTGCTGACTTTTTGTTTGGTTGATCTGTCTCTCTGTGACAGTGGGGTATTAAGGTCTCTGTTATAATTGTATTATTATTCATTTGGTTTTTCATGTCTATTAAGAATTTTCTTACATAGTTGGGTGCTTCCATATTCGGTGCATATATATTTATGATTGTAATCTCTTCCTCTTGAAGTTTTCCCCTCACAAGTATGTAGTGACCGTCTTTATCTCTTTTGTTCATTTTTGGTTTGAAGTTCACATTGTCTGCAAACAAAATAGCTACCCCTGCTTTTTTTTGGGTTCCTGTTGCATGGAGTATTGTTTTCCAGCCTTTGATTTTTAGTCTGTGAATTTCCTTTTGAGTGAAATATGTTTCTTGTACCCAGCATATTGTTGGATTTTGTTTCTTAACCCACTCTGCCAGTCTGCTTCTTTATATTGGTGAGTTGAGACCATTTACATTGACTGATATAACTGATATGTATTGACTCATCCCTGTCATGATATCTTTCTGTTGTTGGTTTTCTACATTTTCTGTTTAATTATTTGCCCTGTTTAGTGGTTTCCTTTTGTTGTTGTTCTTAAGATTGTAGCTATCTTTGTCTCTTTCTAGAGTGTCTTTCAGGACTCTTTGTAGTGCTGGTTCAGTGGCCATAAATTTCTTCAGTTGTTCTTTGTCATGGAAGTATCTTATTTCTCCATCAATTTTTAAGGATGGTTTTGCAGGGTACATCAATCTGTGTTGAAAGTTGTTTTCTTTCAGGATTTGAAATACTTCACTCCAAGCTCTTCTTAACTTATAGGTTTGTGTTGAGAAGTCTGCCATGATTATGATAGGCTGTCCTTCATAGGTGATCTGTTTCTTTTCTCTGACAGTTTTTAATATTTTGTTCTTGTGCTGTGTTTCTGATACCCTAGTTATTATATGTCTGGGTGAAGATTTATTTTGGTTATGGTTAATTGGGGTTCTGTATGACTCACTTATCTGTATATCATATTCTCTTCCCATGTTTGGAAAATTTTCTGGTATTATTTCTGTGAATAGTCTTCGCACATCATTAGTATTGACCTCTGCTTTTTCATTTATGCCTATTAATCTTATGTTATTTCTCTTGGCATCATCTTGCAGCTGTTGAATTGCTGTTTCTTGGTTCCTTATTATTTTTAGGAGATCTTTTCTTTCATGATCATAATCTCCCATGGTGTCTTCAAGGTCTGAGGTTCTATCTTCAGCTTTATTCAAGCGGTTTTTCAATCTTTCCATGGAATTTTTCATTTCCTGAATTTCCCTTTGAATCTGTTTCATGCATTCTATTTGTGTCTTATATTGCTCAAAGTTTCCATCATTTTCTTATGTTCTTCTATTTTTTATCTTGATCTTCTTTAGATACACATAACATTTCTTTCATAATGATTGTCATTTCATTTTTTTAGCTGAGAGAGTATTTCTGATTTGAGTTTCTCTATAGCTTCATGGAGTTTTTTCTTTACTTCATTTGCTATCATTTCAGAAAGTTCAGTTGTGTGACTCCCAGTGTCTTCCATTTCAGTGTCTCTTGGGTTTGTTCTCAGTGGGCTAGGGGATTGAGACTGCCTCTTGGTCTTTTGCTTTGTCATTTTCTACTGGGACCTGTGTGGCTGGCCAGGCCGTCTCCGGATGAATTGTACTGGAACACTGTGTTGCGTAGAGCTTCAATCCTCCAATAGCCCCGTGGTTAGCTGGGGCACGTCCCCAGATTATGGTGCTGGACCCTTGTGTTCTATGGTCTGTGAGGCTGGCCATGTGTTCCCCTGATGTACTTTGTTGGGTTTGCTCTAGGATGCTGGGCTGGACACAGTGTTTAACCTCCCTGTAGCTATCCGGGTCACACCCCTGGAGCTTGTTGCCAGGGCCTAGAACCTGGCTGTATAGCATTCAGAACCCCCATGACCCAGGTGGCTAGCAGAGATGCAGTCCTGTGGTGTGTCACTGGACCTTGAGCCTGGCTGGGTGGAGTTTGGTATCTCCAGGTCCCAGGCACCTAGACAGAGCACACCCTGGAGCAAGGCACCACCCAGACTTTATGTTTGGCTGTGAGGAGTTCAGAGCCTCTGGAGCCCTGGGTAAGCCCGGGCATGTCCCATGCAAATAGTGCCTGGGCCTTGCTCCTGGTTGGGCAGGTATGCAACCTCAAGGACCTGCTGCGCTGGCTGCACCCCTGAACAATGGTGCTCACACTGTGTGCTCTGATGGGCAAAGCTCAAGTTCTGTAAGGCCCTGCAGCTACTCTGGCCAGTCCCTGATGAGCAGCTCTGGGGCTCTGGGCTGGGCTGGGCTCGGTACCTCTGTGTCCTGTGAGGCTGGCCGGGCATTCCCCTGGTGGGTTGCACTGAGTCGCGGGACCGGGTAGAGCTGGATCCTCTGTGCAGCTAGTGAGGGCACATTCCTGGGGTGTGCTGCTGGAGCCTCTGCCTTACTGGGTGGGGGCCAAGACCTCCAGGACCCAGGCAGCTAAGCAGAGCGCACCCCAGGTGACTAGACGGAGGGCACCCAGAACTTGTGTCTGGCTGCGAGGAGTTCAGAGTCTCTGGAGCGCCAAGGGGCCCAGGATTTTGAATGATCTTGTGGAAAGCTGCCGATCAGCTGGAAGCTGTGGTGTTAGACATTTGTTGGACAAGAAAAAAAAACCTCTAATATATTAAACTATGGAGGTGCAGGAGCTTATCCATTCCTGGAGTTGGCATTTTAACTAATCAGTTGCTAATCCATTTAAAGTTATAAAGCAAATAACTAGTACATATCAACAAAATTTGTTTATTTACATTTGTAAATAGATGAAATAGCTCTAAAGGTTTGCCTTGCTATGCAAGATGTTCAGAAATGTTTAAAAAGAAGTAAGATTCCCTTATTCCGTGAACCTGTAAGAATTGAGGCAGCTACAAAGTTATTCAAGGAGTGTCACATAAAGTCTCCATGGTTTGAGTCAATTCATTATTCTGTGCTTGTTACCATAGTCTGGGTTTTCCAAAAGAAATGAAGAAGGTGGATAAATTAAACCACTATTTGTTCTTCCATTAGGTCTCCTAGTTTTCTTCTTTGAACAACCATGAAAAGCTAATAAGTTCTTAGTTATTAAATTACTTTTCCTCAAGATAATTCCAGAATTTTCATTCCCCTAGGCACATGTATTTGTTCTATGAAATACATTTACACTGAAATTTCCTTTGTATGTACAGTAATGGCTTTGTAAACTACAACGGTAATTAAACCCACCAATACCGTGTTTTGTTCTCAGTGTTTGCACCAATCCTAACATCAAGCTTCATGCATGCTGGGCTGTTTCAATAACCTATTGTTTGATGGAATTAGTTCTGTTTTTTAATATTACTTAATATATTTCAATTTTAAAGTGATATAATAATTGTGTGGGCACAACTTGAAATTTTGATACATTTATACAACACAAAATGATCAATTCAGGCTAATGAGTATAATCTTATCTCACATGCTTGTCCTTTCTTTGTAATGAGAACATTTAAAATCTACTTTTAGCAATCTTGAAAAATACAACCTATTAACTAGAGTCACCATCCTGTGCAAGAGATCACTAGCATTGTTCTTCCTGTTGAACTGTTGGCAATTTTCCTTATTTCTCAACCCTGCCCCGGTAGAAACAGGGCACCCATGGAAGCTGCTTTACCTCCGTGGGCTTTTCTACAACGCAAGAGGAAGGAACAAGGAATCCACTTTGCCCAGGCATTCATGCATGAATACCTTTCCCTAACCCTCCCTAACCACCTACACTGACATATGTAAGTACTTACACTTCCTTGGACAACTACTACTAATTCAACCTGCTTAACGTAGCTTTCTCTTTCAACCATGAGTATAATTTAGATTCAGTTGGGTATCTCCTATGCTCAGTGCATAGAAATATGTTCCAACATAAAAGGTAGCGGCCTTTCATACTAAAAGAATTTGGGAGGTGGGGGACCAGAGTGATCTGTTGCGGTCAGGTCTTTGATTCATGTAGCAGACAATACATGAAGTATCAAGATATGGAAAAGATCTGAATGGTTACAGAGGATGCCAGAGACTCTGGATGCAGGCATCCAGAGAAATAGTACAAAAAGCAAGAAGTGAAGGTGATATATTCAGGGTAGAATCAAAAAACAAAAACAAAGGAAAGCAAGAGTCTGGGGGGTCACCAGGGGACTTAACGGGAGACTTCGGGGAAATGAGGAACCAGCGAGGCCCTGACTGGTTGGGTTTTATCCTGGAGGAAGAGAAGAGCGGCTCACATAGAGGGGTTGGAGGCAAGGACTGCCAGGGGTAGAGGCCCAGTGAGACCAGTTCGAACATCACTGTGATCGGTTGGGGGTTGTCATAACAACGGAAATGCCAGTCTGAAAACAGAGGAATTGTACAGATTTTATAAATGGGCTGTAATGAGAGTCCAATTAACCTGGAAGCATTGATGACCATGGAGGAACCCTAGGTTGATAGCTCGCTTGAAGAAGTTGACATAGGAACTCATTCAAGCAGAAGTGATGCGAAGACAGCTAAAAACTAGATCTCCAGGGAGAGGACCGGGAAACCCGGCTTCTGCGAAGGTCTGCGCTGGACAGTGGCCTTCTCCCGCCCCATCTGATCCGGCTGTTTCCACCCTGATCCCCGATGTGGGAGGCCACTTTGCCTGAGATAATAATAGCCCAAGCTTAATTTCCTGGCCTTCTGGCTCTCAGGAGAGTTGGATAGAAACTGTGGGGTGAAGGATCGGAAAAATGGAAGAGTTCCTCCCTTTCTCAGCCTCTTCTTGAGATCTGGCTGTTTCCCTGCTCAACCAAAAGTCCCACTCGCCTTCTGACCATCAGTGTCAGGGCTTCCAGGGGCGTTTTTCAGGAGTCCCTGTGTTCAAATCCATCTCAAGAGCCCGGAAAACCAGCCTGGCCAGAGGCGCAGTGCTGATGCGCAACAGATCGCTTGAAACCAGAGACTGCCTGTGCGCCCCAAGTGAGACGTCGGCGTGCAGAACCCGACGGAGGTTCTCCCTGGACTTCTGGTTTGAGAGCAGCCCGGCTGCTCTGCAGGATCAGGAACAAAGCCGGTGCCACCCAGCAGCGCTCGCACGGGTTCCCGGCGCGCGCGCACCGCGGGCGGAAGCAACGGGCGCAGAGCTCC
>RJWM01048163.1:0-11600 GCA_004363535.1 Dasyprocta punctata | reverse complement strand
GCTAAGCAGGGCAAGTAATTAAACAGAAAATGTAGAAAACCAGCAACAGAAAGATATCATGACAGGGATGAGCCAGTACATATCAGTTATATCAATCAATGTAAATGGTCTCAACTCACCAATAAAAAGAAACAGACTAGCAGAGTGGGTTAAGAAACAAAATCCAACAATATGCTGTGTACAAGAAACACATTTCACTCAAAAGGAAATGCACAGACTAAAAATCAAAGGCTGGAAAACAATACTCCATGCAACAGGAACCCACAAAAAAGCAGGGGTAGCTATTATGTTTGCAGACGATGCAAACTTCAAACCGAAAATGATCAAAAGAGATAAAGAAGTTCACTACATACTTGTGAGGGGAAAACTTCAAGAAGAAGAGATTACAATTATAAATATATATGCACTGAATATGGGGGCACCCAACTATGTAAGACAATTCTTAAGAGACATGAAAAACCAAATAAACAATAACACAGTTATAACAGGGGAACTTAATACCTCACTGTCACAGAGAGACAGATCAACCAAACAAAACATCAGCAAAGAAATGGCAGAACCGAATCAAACTTGTGAACAAATGGACCTAGTAGATGTATACCGAGTATTCAACCCATCAACATAAGAATACACATTCTTATCAGCTGCACATGGGTCATTCTCTAAAATAGATCACATACTGGTCCACAAAACATGCATAAGTAAATGCAAACGAACTGAAATAATTCCATGCACATTAACTGACCATAGCACAGTAAAATTGGAAATGAATCACAAAAAAACCTACAATAACCACATAAACACATGGAAATTAAATAACACCCTCCTAAATAACCAATGGGTCACAGAAGAAGTTAAAGAAGAAATTAAACAATATCTACAATAGAATGAAAATATAAATACAAATTACTGGAACCTGTGGGATACAATGAAAGCAGTCCTCAGAGGGAAATTTATAGCACTAAACTCTCATATCAGAAAAACAGAAAGAACACACATAAACAACCTCATGCTGCACCTGAAACTTCTAGAAAAAAAAATCAAGTCCAAAGCCCAAAGAAGGGAAGAAATTATTAAGATTAGAGCAGAAATCAATGCAATTGAAACTAAGAAAACAATACAAAGAATTAATGAATCGAAGAGTTGGTTCTTTGAAAGAGTAAATAAAATTGATAAACCCTGAGCCAACCTTATCAAGAAGAGGAAAGAAAAAACTCAGATTCATGCAATAAGAAATGAAAAGGGTGAAATCACCCTAGACCCAGTGGAAATACAGAAGATCATCAACATCTACTTCAAAAACCTTTACTCACATAGATTTGATAACACAGAAGAAATGGGCAGATTCCTAGAAACTTATGAATTACCAAAGCTGAATCAAGAAGACGTAAAGCTGCTGAATAACCCAATATCAGCTTATGAAATTGAAAATGCAATTAAGACCCTACCAACAAAGAAAAGCCCGGGCCCTGATGGATTCACTGCTGAATTCCACAAGAAATTTAGAGAAGACTTAATGCCAACATTCCTCAAACTCTTCAATGAAATCGAAAGAGAAGCAAGTTTCCCTAACTCGTTCCTGGAAACAAGTATTACACTAATACCAAAACCAAAGAAAGACCCAACCAAAAAAGAAAATTACAGGCCAATCTCCCTAATGAACATAGATGCAAAAATCCTCAATAAAATACTGGCAAATAGAATACAGCAAGTTATCAGAAAGATTATACACCACGATCAAGTGGGATTCATCCCAGGAATGCAGGGATGGTTCGTCATATGGAAATCAATACATGTAATCCACCATATCAACAGGGCCAAGGACAAGAACCACATGATCATCTCAATAGATGCTGAAAAAGCTTTCGACAAAATCCAACACACATTCATGATAAAAACCCTACATAAAATCGGAATAGATGGTCTCTACCTCAACCTGATAAAAGCCATATATCATAAACCAACAGCCAACATCTTACTAAATGGAGAAAAACTGAAAACTTTCAACCTAAAATCAGGAACAAAACAAGGATGTCCATTATCACCACTCCTATTCAGTATAGTTCTGGAAATATTAGCCAGAGCAATTAGACAAGAGAAAGAAATAAAGGAAATAAGGATAGGAAAGGAAGAAGTGAAATTATCATTATTTGCAGATGATATGATACTTCACATAGAAGACCCCCAAAAATCCATTAGAAAACTTCTAGAAGTAATAACCAAATTCAGTAATGTAGCTGTATACAAAGTGAGCACTCAAAAATCAATAGCATTCCTGTACACAAGCAACAAAGTCACTGAGAGAGAAATAAGGGAAACCACACCTTTCACTATAACATTCAAAAAAATGAAATACTTAGGAATCAATCTAACAAAGGAAGTAAAAGATCTATACAGTGAAAATTACATTACCCTAAAGAACAAAATCGAAGATTTCAGAAAATGGAAAGATATTCCCTGTTCATGGATAGGAAGAACAAACGTGGTGAAAATGGCCATTCTCCCAAAATTATTATACAGATTCAATGCAATACAGATCAAAATACCACCTGCCTACCTCACAGAGCTAGAGAAAGCATTCCTGAAATTCATCTGGAACCAGAAAAGACCTAGAATAGCAAAGGCAATTCTGGGCAACAAAGGGAAGGCAGGAGGCATCACAATCCCCGACTTGAAACTATACTATGAAGCTACTGTGATAAAATCAGCATGGTACTGGAGTCAAAACAGACCTGAAGATCAATGGAATAGATTAGAAGATACAGCCACAACTATAAACACACTCAGCCACCTCATCTTTGATAAAGGGGCCAGACAGGTACATTGGAAGAAAGACAGCCTGTTTAACAAATGATGCTAGAAAAAGTGACTTTCTATATGCTGTAAACTAAAACTAGATCCATGCCTATCACCATACACTAAAATAAAGTCAAAATGGATCTAAGATCTGAATCTAAAAACAGAGACAGTAAACTTACTAGAAGACAGAGTAGGTAAAAGTCTTGATGACATAGGAGTAGGCAGAGAGTTCATGAACAAAAATGAAATTGCACGGGAAACACTTCCCAGAACCAACAACTGGGATCTCATCTTACTAAAAAGTTTTTGCATGTCAAAGGAAATCTCCAACAGAGTGAAAAGAAAACCCACAAACTGGGAAAATATCTTAGCCAATTGTCCATCAGACAAAGGACTTCTATCTAAAACATATAAAGAATTAAAAGAAATCAAACCCCTAAAATTCAAGCACCCAATCCAAAAATGGGCATGTGAGATGAATACACGCTTCTCAGAGAAAGAAATACAAATGGCAAATAAATATATGAAAAAATGTTCAACATCAATGGTCATTTGGGAAATGCAAATTAAAACAATGCTGAGATTCCATCTCACCCCAGAAAGAATGCCAAGATTAAAAAATCAACCAACAACAGATGCTGCAGGGGCTGTGAGGAAAAAGGAACTCTTCTCCACTGTTGGTGGGAATGTAGACTGGTGCAACCATTGTGGAAAACAGTGCAGAGATTCCTCAAGAAGCTAGGATTAGAGATTCTATTCAACCCAGCTATCCCACTTCTGGGCATTTTCCCAGAAGAATTGAAGACATCATACCACAGTGATATCTGTGCAGCCATGTTTATAGCAACCCAATATGTAATAGCCAGATCTTGGAAACAACCCAAGAGCCCATCAATCAAAGAAGGGATAAAAAAGATGTGGTATTTTTATACAATGGAGTACTACTCATCTATTAAGAAAGATTGCATTGAGACTTTTGTAAGTAAATGGTCACGACTTGAGACCATACTCGTAAATGAGATAAATCAAACCCACATGTGTAAATACCATATTGTCTCCCTAGTGTAAGAAACAGAAAAGTATATATGATCCAAAATCTATAATAAATACTACATAAGGGTAAAAAACAGCTTGAAGAGCAAAAGTAATTGGCAAGGGAAAAGGGGGAAAGAGAAAGGGGAAAAGGAAAAGATATAAATCTGTATATATGTATATGTAAGATAACTAAAATGAACACACTGTTGAATGTATTTGTTATTGAGAAAGAACAATTAATACTCATATGATTGGATCAGTTTTATATGTCTATATCTGTTAATGTAAGTAACCATTGTGAAGATAACAATACGCAGTATTACAACCATTGTCAAGTTTCTATCATCCTGTTTTGTAAACCTGCAATGTTACTGTGTGCATTTGCTCTAGTCATTTGTTTGTCTCTTTTGCTTGTTGTCTTTGTAATATATGTCTTTTTTTCTTCTTCTTCTTCACTTAAATGAAAAAAAATGAAGAAAAAGCTGATTAAAAGACAAAAATAAGGACATTACATATATGTTAGGGAAGTACTCAACAGGAAGAGGTAACAGTTATAAACATCCATGTGCCAAATCACAATGCACCCCATTTTATAAAACAAGCACAGACATAAAATATCTGAAAAAAAACAACAAAATTAGTATGGGGAACTTTAGAACCACACTGACACAAATAGACAGATCAATGAAACAAAAAATCAACTAAGAAATACCAAAGTTGAACCCAACCTTTGAACCAATGAACTTAATAGATATCTACAAAGTGTTCCATTCAACAACAGAATACACACTCATTTTTTGGTCACATGTGGTAATGTCTCCAAAATAAATCATTTACTAGCTAATAAGGCATGCTGAAGTAGATCCAAAATAATCAAAATTTTTAACACACATGCTTTCAGATAATAGTGCACTGAAGTGAACAATCAATAGCAAAAGAAACTATGCAAACATATGGTAATTAAATAGCACACTCTTGAATAATCAAGGAGTCATAAAAGAAATTAAAGAAAAAGTATGACAGTTCCTACATTTGATCTTAGCCAAAAGGCTGAAAAGTAATAAGACAGTTCCTGTAATGAAACAATTATTCCAGTACAACATACCAGAATTTGAGACACAAAGAAAGGTGTCCAGGGAAGTTTATAGTTGTGAAGACCTACATCAGTGAAGAAATAACAATACTTTTCAAATTTTTCAATGAAATTGAGAGGAAAGGAGAACTCCCAAAGTTATTCTTGGAAGCTTGCACTACCCTGTGTGTTAGTTACTTTTCTCATTACTGAAACAAAATACCTGATGCCCAGAATTAAAGAAAAAAAGATTTCTAGAGATTTCAGTTCATAGTTGGCTGGCTCTGAGTTAGGGTGGCAGAAGGACATCACAGAGAAGCAGTTCATGGCAGCAGAAGACAGAAAAGTAGCAAAAAAGCAGTAAGTCACAAGTGATGACAGCAACACTGTTTCGGTACCTTATATTTTATCCAGGCTACCTGCCCTAAGGGCAGGTGGATCTACACCCAAGGTGGAGAACTCTTAATCCTACACAGAACTATTGCCAAACCAGTCAGTAGACTAGCATAATAATCACTGTGTTCATTACTCTTCTCTTGCTGCTGAGACAAAATACCCAACACCAAAAATAAAGGAAGGAAAGGTTTATTTAGCTAACAGTTCATGGAGATTTCATTCTGTAATCTACTGGCTCCAAGGCAAGGTGGCACACGGCAGAGGGAAAGAGTTCATGGTGGTAAAAAGACAACAAAAGCAACAAGACCAAAAAATGGAAGGAGCATAAAAAGAAGACATTTTCCAACCTTTATATTGTGGCACTGACACCCATAATGGGTGTGGCATTCACACCCATAATTCCAGCATTGGACCATGAATCAATCACAAATTCTGGAAGTCTGTCCCCATGACTGCATGAGGCTTTGGGGGGACATCCAGATATAAACCATAATAATCACACATCCTTGATCCCAGAATCACAAACCATCATATACTCTAGATCAAACCACCTCTGAAAAGTCCCACTTATGACAAAATGAGGCATTGGAGGGACATCTAGATACAAACCATAATTCCCTGATCCTAAAACCAGGTGAAGATCTAACCAAAAAAGAGAACTACAGGCCAATCTCCCTAATGAATATGATTATTTAAAAATGCTCAACAAGGTACTGGCAAACAGATATAACAAAATATTAAAAAGATTATACACCATAACCAAGCAGACTTCATCCAGGGATACAATGAAGATTTATCACACATAAATCTATAAATGCAATTCATCACACAAACAGAAGGAGCGACAGAAATCAAATGATCATCTCTATATAGAGAAGTTTTTGACAAAATCCAACATCCATTCATAAAAGAAAAAAAAACTGAAGAAAACAGGTATTGAAGGACCTAATCCCAATATGGTAAAATTTCATTTATGGCCAACCTGCTGCTGATAACATATTAAGAGGAGAAAAGCTGAAAGTTTTCCATCTAAAATCAGGAACAATACAAGGATGTCCATTAGCACACTCTTATTCAACATACTCCTCAAAACATTAACCAAAGCAATCAGGCAAGAGAAAGAAATAAAAGAGATATATGTAGGAAAGGATCATTATCTGCAAAGACAAGATCCTACATATAAAAGACATCAAAAGTTCCACTGAAACTCTTAATATTAATAACAATAGTCAGTAATATAGCAGGATATAAAAAACATAAAAATCAATAGCGTTCCTATACACTAATAGTGAGCTCATTGATAAAAAATTAGGAAATCAATACTGTTCACAATAACATTAAGAAAAATTAAATGCTTAGGAATTAAGCAAAAGGAAGCAAAAGATCTCTATAATGAAAATTATATCACTCTGAAAAAAGAAACTGAGGAAGACATCAGAAAATGGAAAGATATCCTCTGTTCCTGGATAAGCAGAAACTATATAATCAAAATATGTATAATTCTAGCACTGTTATATAGATTTAAAGTAATCCAAGTAAAATTATCAATAGCATTTTACACAGACACAGAGAAAGTAATCTTAAAATACTTATGGGTCCAGAAGAGACCCAGAATATCAAAGCAATCCTGGGTACCACAGGCAAAGCAGGAGGCATCACAACCTTAGATTTGAAATTACACTACCAAGGTACTATGATTAAAACAGAATGGTATTGGAGAAAAAGCAGGCATGTGAATCAATGAAACAGAATAAAGGAGACAAATAATCACAAGCACATTCAACTACCCAATATTTGGAAAGGGGACAAAAAAGACATACTGAAGGAAAGATAACCTTATTAATAATGGTGTTAGGAAAATTGCATATCCTTACATAGAAGACTGTGTCTACATCCATTTGTCTCACCAAGTACTAAACTAAAATCCGATTGGATCAAAGATCTTAGGGTTAAAGGCAAACCTCTGAAAGATAAGATAAATGAAATTCTTGATGGCCTAAGCATAGGCAGGGACTTTCTGAATGAAATCCCAGATGAATGAGAAACTATACAATTATCAACAAATGATCATATCAAATTTAAAAGCTTCTGCAAAGCAAACAACAGGCAAAGCAAAGAGACAATGTACTGAAACTTTTTGCTAGCTATTCCTCCCACAAAAACTGACATCTAGAATATATAAAGAACTCAAAAAATTATAACTCCTTCAAAATAAAATATTCAATTAAAAAAGGGTATCAAAAATGAATAGATATAGGGCCGGGAGTTTGGCTCAGTGGCTTAAGTGCCTGCTTGGCAGGCATGAGGTAATGAGTTTAAACCCCGGTACCAAAAAAAAAAAAAAAAAAAAAAAAGAATAGGTATACTTCTCAGAAGTACAAAAGGCCAATAAATGTTCAACATCACTGGTCACTAGAGAAATGCAAATTGAAACTAAACTGGGATACCATCTTGTTCCAAAAAGAATGTTCATCGTAAATTTTTTTAAATAACAAAAGCTGGTGAAGATGTAAGGGGAAAGAAACTTCTCTACACTGTTGATAGGAATGTAAATTAGAACAATCACTGTGTAAATCAGTTTGGAGATTTTGCAAGAAATTCAAAATAGAAATTCCATTTAACACAGCTATCTCCCTTCTAAGTATCTTCCTAAAAGAGTTAAGATCATTATATTACAAAGAAATATTCATACCCACGTTTATAGTAGCACAATTTATAACAGATAAATCTTGGAAACAATGTATATGTTCATGAACAGATGAATGGACAATATGGTATCTATACACAATGGTATACCATTCCACAAAGAAAGATAAACTTGAGGCATTCATAAACAAATAAATGCAACTTGAGAACATAATGTTAAGTGAAATAAGTCAGACAAACCTGTTTAAATCTCACATGGTTTCTCTTATATGAGAGTGACAGAAATAGAAAATAGATAAACAGGGAGACAGGGGAAGTTGAACTAATTCCCCAAATTATTTATTCTATTGTTTCAAAAATATTTCAAGATGTATGCTAATTTATTTCATTTATGCTACTAGTTTTCTTTTGATCACCGAAAAGAGATTTTGTCCTCTTATTTGTTTTTTATAAAAGAGTCTTTGTCTATGACTTGTATTCTGAGTAACATGTTGGACATTCTTTTAAGATCATGATATGCAGTATATTAACCACTGTTATTCTCTAATTATTTTATTTCAAAATTGTTTTGAAAGAAGAAGAGCAGTTTTTCTATTTCCTTTAGTACCCTCTTTCGCTGAAAATGAGACCTAGCCATGAAATAATCAGCCTTGAAAACTAGAGATCAAAAACACTAATGCAAATCAGCCTGTCCTTGCCTTACCTGCCATCACTATTCTCTTGTTTGGTGCCTACTCTGTAAGGCAGAGAGCATTCACATACACTACATTAATATAAAATTTTTTAAAAATTAATCTATAAAAGAAAACAAAAACATAGGTATCAAAACAGCATGACACTGGCCAAAAAAACAGACTTGGGAATCCATAGAACAAAATGTACAATACAGAAGCTACTATTGGCACACTTAGCTACCTTATCTTGGATAAATGGGCCAAATACTTTCACTAGAGAAAAGTTTCTTAGTTACTTTCTTATCTCAAAGATGAAATATTTTACATCCACAATTTAAAGGATAAAAGGTTGATTATGCCTCATAGTTTCAGAGGGCTCAGTTCATCATCAGCTGGTTCCCAGGCAGAAACATCATTCTGGATGGTGTGATGGAGCAGAGCTATTCAACTGATGGTGATCAGGAAGTAGAGCAAAACAGAAGAAATACAGAGGAAAGGGTCAGGAACTACCTGTCAAGCCAACGGTCATTCCTCTCTAGCACACCTAGATATAACTAAAAGCGTGCTTTACTAATCTGCTAGATGTTTCTTAATACAATCAAGTTGACAATCATGATTAAAAGTTACAAGGATTATGGATAAATCAGAGTAAGTAGAGAGATCTGTTAAATCATATCTCTCCACTTATCAAATGAGGACTTTGGAAATGTATTTAATGTTTAAGAACCTTAGTTTTGTCAACTGTAAAATAGGATCAGTTTTTGTTTGTGTGTATGTTTGCATGGGGTTTGCCACATATTGGATCCTTAGAATGGTAAAAGTATTCTTGTTAGTAATGTAGCTCTTCAGTTCTTGCAAAGCAAGGTAGAGAGGATGGTGCACAAGCTGCTTCCCATTTTGTGTTTCATAGATCCAGGGAGTCCTGTTGCTCAGAAGGTTTTTCTTACCTGGGTAGCAGATAGACTCTGGCTCAGTCATACTTTATTTGGTATGTGGGCTTCTCTGTTGCTACAGGGTTTTATCTCACTCTGTCATTTCCAAAGTAGTTATTTTGCCTTCTTCTTGCACCCATACTTCATACCCAATACTTGTTTCCTGCCTCCCTCCCATGTTGACCTGAAGGCAGCGTCAGGTTCACCTGATCTGCATGCCTGGGGCACTGGTGACCCCTGCATAGATACACTGTGCATTTGCAGGTGACCTGTTTCAGTTACACTTGCTTCTCCAGACCTGAGCAGTCTTACTCACTTTTATTGTTTGTACTGGCAGGACCAAGCTGGATTTTGTCTGATATTTAAATTCTTTTTAAAAATTATTTATTTATTCTGTGGTATTATGGATCAAATGCAAGGCCTCAAGGGTGTTAACTATGCATGCAGTTTACCACTGAACTGCATTCCCAGCCCAATGCAGGGACAATCATAGATTGCCTTGTTTATGGCAAGTGGGGTATCAAGAGAGACAGAACTCTAAGATTAAACCTTCTGATATTTATCATTTTGCATTTGAAGCCCATCTTCCTCAGACTGTCTCAGAATTGCTGGGTACAATGCCCTGGCACATGTTTGGAGGCCATACACCATGGCAGCTTTAGACCAAAGTTCTCTTGCTGCCCAACTTTGCCTCTTTCCAATTTCCTCCTCCAATCTGCAGCCTTCAAATCCAGAAAAGTCAAAATTTTCTGATGTACCCCTGAGCATAAGATAGTATCTTTTTTATCTTCCAGTTAAATTTGGCACAAGGATGTTTGCTGCTCTCAGATTTCTGCTCTCTAAACGTTCTCATCATCAGGTTCAACAGGTGAGGAGTGGGATCAGGCTCTAGCTAGGTTTGCCCTCTTAGTGGTGGAGGAAGGGCAGGCTCAGAGAATGTGGGTGGCCACAGGCCAGGTCAAAAAGGAATCGTCATCTAGCAGTCAGATCCCAGATTTATCTCTCTGCAAGAATAACTGTATGTGTAACTATATGTGGATTACACTCTGGCCCAAGAAAATGGGACATTTTGCTTGTCACTTGTGTAAAAAATGCACTCAGGTCTGACACTGCTTTGTTGTGTGCACCTATCCTCCTATAGCTTCAAGTGGTGAACTGTGAGTGTGCTGAAGAACTTAGTGAGTGATATGAAGTCCATGTCTGCAAGATCTCAGCACATCACCAGGGTAGCCCAGAAGCATAGGCAATTTCTCCAGGAAGGCTGTGAAGATCTTTTCATTTGCTGCCATTTCCTTCTCACTGGGGTGCACTGAAGGGTGGAGTATGGGGCTTTGTGAAGGTCAGCTCAGTGGCTTATATTTTGTTTGGCAGAGAATGAAGAGATGATGCAAATTTTTGCCATGGTCAGAGGAGGGTTTGGCCTCAAAAGCAGGACCTGATGAGGAGAGAGAGAGACTAATGTAGAGAAAACACAGATGTGAGCCTGAACCGTATGGAACAGGGAGCAAGGCAGGGCATGGAGCCAGCAGTGGCACCAAAGATGCTGTTGGCTGAGAGTCTGAGGAAGCAGGTGTGGTAGCAACAGTGGTGGCTTCCTCCCTTCTGCCAGGAGAGCCCAGGCCCTGCTCTAATGACAGTGGAGTCACAGTTTTCTCCTGTTATAAAATAAACTTGATATTAACCTATAAAATATTTATATAGTTCAATCAACCTTTAATACAGCTTCTGATTTCATTTGAAAAAATAATGTTTAAAAGTTTGTTTTGCTTATTTAAAGACTTGTAGCATACAGGATGTAAGAGTTACTGATGCTGAATGATGTGGTAGCTGGTGGTTCCAGGCTCTTTCTGTCCTGTCCAAAGAACTGGGTTGGACAGTCAGTGAATGTGCAAAAGTAAAGTTTACTTAAAATAAAAGAAAATGAAAAAAGTGAAGTGAAGAGAACAGAACAGAACAGAAGAAAAGAGAAATGTGAAAGAGACAAAAATTTAAAAAGTGAAAATATTTCCCACAGGCAGGATGGGCCACTTCCAGAGCAGAAAGGTT
>RJWM01048162.1:0-11601 GCA_004363535.1 Dasyprocta punctata | reverse complement strand
CACATATAATCATCAATGTGCCTCTGGTTCATGTTACTAGCTGTCACTCCACTGCTAATCAACTCTTTCTCATTGAGTTTGTGACTGGGTAGCATTTTTCACACATACACATTCCAGTAAGTCTTTATCGCAGCTTAGTGGAGTGGGACTTTACGTGCTCTCAAAACCTCAGAAGGACAGAGCAGTATTGGCATGCTGCCGATAAAGAAAGCTCTTAACCAGTAAAACTGCAATGTTAGACAAGGGTTTATGTCTCCATGACAGGATGGTATACTCAACCAAAAGTTTCACTTTGGCCCAACAGATAAAGTAACTAACAATGCAAAATAGGGAATCCCAAGAAAGTGCTAAGTGTTAATTCCAGTTCCATAATTTTTTGTTTGTTTATGAGACAAATCATGTTGTTCAGAGACAAATCATGGCATTAATTTGAAAGGTAATTTAAATGACTTTGTGCTAACCTTAGGCCACTTTTCTGATTTTGGAGGCATTGTTAATAGATCCCAAACGTGTGTTCATTTGGATCCCACGTTATATTCCATTCTTAGAAGATGTAGCACGCAAATGCACTGCTGAAAGCTCCTGGGCCTCCGGACATACTGACTGCCACTTATATATGACCCAGGTCACTTAAATTCCTGAATAGAAAATTGCCAAAATGGCAGATAAAATGGTAACTGCATCATCAAGGCTGATGTGTTGGAAGTGAAAGAATAACAGTATTTTAGGCAGCAGCATCTAAAATTCACCAGTCTTTTGTTTATTGATCATAAATGAGGGTCTCTGAAGATTTAATAGCATAAAAAGATCATAGATTTAATCAAGCACAAGTCCCACACAAAATATCTTTGTCTGATCTCTTCAGTCTGTGCTAACACCCTATACTTTTAAAACTGTACTTTGTAAGTGAATATGCAGACACAATCATTTATTTCTCAGAATATCCAGGGACAAAAATATTGCAAAACTAGAAAATAAATGCATGATTCTATTTATTTATATTTGAAATTTTGAAAATCCTCACATTTAATAGTAACCAGTGTTACAAAGTTCACTCTGACTAAATCCCTCATTTGAAATCATCTAGGGAACAAGTGGATTGATATCAATCTAATCTGTTCAGCTCTATATTACCTTTATAATAAACACAGTGAATGAGAAAATTTTCTGTTGAGGATATCTTGAGTCAAGAGAAGTAAATCCATCCTTGCTCGTGTAGAAATTGATTTTGCTTATAATTTAAATATTATACAAGTTTCTTCTCTTGGCACAAAAACACAGAAAGATCTTATATATTTTATGGGGGCAGCATTTGTTTACACAAATCACCTCCTATTTGGGTCAAATTTACAGAAAGAAATTTTTAAGCCAAAGGCTAGTTCTGAAAATTCATGGATTGAAAGAGTTACCAAATTTTAAGAGTGAGAATGAGAAGAATAAAACAGCAGTATATTTTGGCAAATTTCTTTCTTCAGATCAGCTATCTTTGTAGAAGTTAGGGTAATGCTTTAAGATCAGAGAAGTAATGCCATTAATATCATAATTTACTGAATGCCCATTGTAATAAGCCTCTATGTATGTGCTTTGAATAAGAGAGAACTTGATACTTTCCAATCTTGGGCAAAGACCACCTAGTGATGCAGGAGGGTGAGGAAAGGAGGCTCATCTCCAGATGATTCAGAGTCTTCCCTTCAGAGGTCTCTCAGAGATCTTCATGAGTTCAAACCCCAGGGCTCCTCTGAGATGCAGTCCACTCCCCCACTGAGAATTCCTATTTAAAGGTCAACTTTCCACTGAGGACTTATTTTTCGCTGACTCTGCATTCTGTCTGTTTATTCCCAGCACTAGATTTTCCAGGTAATGCATGACTTTAGTTTTGATAACCATGTCATCTTCTGTAATAAGAGATTTTTTGTTAAGGAATTTTTTTCTATTGCTATTCCCCTACAACCTATAATATGGTTGGACATACAACAGATAAGCAATTAAGTATTTGTTGAATGAATAAATAAATATACTTTGGATATATATATATATATATATACATACATATATATATTTATATACAATACACAAATATGCTTCACACACAAATACCAGGTCTCTAAACTAGACCCTTGCCCAACTGTGAGACAAAAACTCCCCCAAACAGATCCGTTATTCACACCTGGGGAGCATGTTGTTCAAGAGGAAGCTGGCAGCTGTTCCCACACAGCTCAACCTGCAAAGCGCTGGTTCCACGAAAACCACAAGAGACGTGCTGTGCCTGCCAGCACCCACTGTACCCAACCCTGTCACTTAGCCTTAGACCCCCTACTCAGAGACCCAAAATTTTGCACCCTGCTCAGCAATACCTCCCTCCCCTATCTAAACTCCCCTATAAAACCTGCCCTCACCCCTTGCTCAGGGCCAATAGTCTTTTCACCCTTGTCCGGATTGCACTGGATTTGCAGTAAAGTCCTTGCATGTTGCTTTAACTTTGCCTCCCTCAGTGGTCTCAGTTGCACTTCAGTTTAGACTAACAACAAATATATATAATCACCAAAGTGATACACTTTACTGTTTACATGATTCATTGATTTTTTGTATTGTTCTACATATCCAAACATACGATGCAGACTATTAGGTTCCAGGAACATAATTATAAATAAAAATAGCAGGTCCTTGTCCTCGAGTGGTTTAACTATCAATGGTCTGAGAAGGTTATATGTTATGTTGACATGTAAAAATAAATGCCAATTTGGGGGAGGAGCAATACTAGTGTATTGGAAATGCATGGGTGGATAGAGGGAGAATGACTCATGAGGTGGACCAGGAAGCATTAAATTATGAGTTGGAGTCCAAGGAGGGAAAGTGAAATCTGGTTAGAATGAACATACTCTTGAAAAGGAAATCCTGAGCATAAAGTAGAGGAAGAAGGCCACTGTGGCTGAATGGCCAAAGAGACCACTTAGGTGAGAAGAGAATGATAGGTGCTATCAATCTAAGGATTTTAGGTCCTCCTCAGAATTTTCCTATTACTCGGAAAATGAGAAGCCATTAAAGTGTTTTATGGATGGGAGAAAATAGACAGCAAATTACATGATTGGATTTGCATTCTGAAATTTCCCTTGTGGCTTCTCACAGGGTATAGACAGGAGAGTGATAGATCAAATAGCAGGAAGAGGGGCCAATGAAGGGACTTTTACAGCAGTCCTGGGGAAAAAGGAAACTGGAAGGAGGATAGATTTAGTCAAATATACCTGTTGAAGTCAATGAAAGGATTTGATGATGCACTGGAATTGGACATCAGAAAAGTTGCAAAATCAAAGGTGACTGAATGGTCCACTGAGTTCACTGGAGATCTGGAATAGGACAATGGAAATAAAGATAAAGACCCAGAAAGCAATTCTGGGTGAAGTTTAAGATGCCTAAAATACCTAAAAGAATAGATCAAGTAGGTAGTAAGAAGTTCCAGATCTCATAAAAGAATTTTGCAAGGGAAACGTAAATGTGTAGTTATACTGTGTCCACACACTTTGTGGGAATTAAATTCTAAAGCATGCATACTATTCCTTCAGGAGATAGTGGTGAAAATAATAACAGGATATGAACCAGGTGGTAGTCCACATAGTATCCTCCCACTCAAAAATGTCTATGCCCTAATCCTTGCAAATATTTCACCTTAAACCTCGCAAAACTTAAGGTTACTAAGTAGATGATCCTGTAAGGGGAGGGAGGCCAATGTAATCTTGCAATGTGTAAGAAGGCAAAATAAAGTCTAGGTGATACAAGAAAAATTTGAAAATGTGATGCTTTACAAATCTTTTCTTCTTTTCTGTGAAAAAGGAAGTAAGATCATCTGCTAAGCATGATGCATGAAGGGATTTGGAGAGTAAAGGTGGGTTGAAATAGTGCGTTACTTTGTGTGGTGTCCATGACCTAGCAAATCATAGAAACTCATTGGTCTATTCCTGATGTACTAAAAATAACGTTACTACCTCTGCCAAATCAGGACAATAAAGTCAAAATTATTGTTGCTATGGACTGAATATTTGTATCCTCCCAAAAATCATACATTGAAACCATGACCCTCAGTGTGATTTTCTCTGAGAGAAGATTCATAGGTGGTGAGGGCAGAGCTTTTGTGAAGGGATTAGTGCTTTTCTAAGAAGAGATATTAGAGAACTTGTTCTCTCTCTCTCTCAGTCTCTCTCTCTCTCTCTCTCTCTCTCTTTCTCTCTTTCTCATCATGTGAGAGAAATAGGGCCCTCCCCAGGTACTGAATCTGTTCATACTTTGATCTTGGACTTTTAGCCTCCAAACTGTGAGGAATAAATTTTTGTTGTGTAATTAAACCAATTACGGTAAATTGTTATAGCATCCAAAATTCATGAAGACAATAGTAAACACTTGTGGGGGGTAATAATATCATATTAACTTGATTCAAAACAAAACAAAACAAAAAATACAGCAGGCATGTTGGGAGTGAAGCTGTCCATACCTCGGGTATCCAGGACAAGGCCACTTCTTCTCACGAGTTTGGCAGGGCCCCATGTGAAGTGTGCACAGATCAGGGAGCTGAGGCACATAATGACTTGACCTTCACTTGAGTTAATACAGTTTCCTCTTGTTCCCCGCGAAGCCACCAAGGCATGTTGTTCTGCTAAAGATTAGATATTCTTCCTGTTCCAGATTCTACCCTCCCCTTAAACTCTTCATGAACTTATTCATATGCTCATTGTATAAATAAATATGCTGCATCTGCTGGGCGCTTCCTTTCTCCCATCAGAAGGGGCTCCACCTGACCTCAGCTTTTGTATATTTATTCGTGTCTTCTTCATCCCCTGCTGTCCTCTCTCTGGAGTTTCAAGGGTTGCACTAGACATGAGGCAGAGAGGCTTCTTTGATGAACAGAGATTATGACAACCTCCTCACACTGCAGGACCCATGCAAAAGTTGAACATATTTAAACTGAAAAATTTTAGACTATAATTACCATCATATTGCTATGGTAATCTTTAGGTGACATCTGAAATAAAATGTGTGTTGGAAAAACTTGGACAAGTTTTTCTTATTTGCTGAGTATAAAGGATAAATACTTCATCTAAAAATATGGTATTAAGAAATCATAAAATATGGTTTAAAAACTCAAATATCCACTCTGGTTTCTCCAGCCATAAAAAGTTCCCAAGCTTCTATTACTTCATTAAGCCCTCTAATTGCTCATTCTGAAAGGAAAATTATCACCTGAAAGTATTATTTTTAAATCAACTTCACTTGAAGAGAGATAAAATAGATGTGTTACATGATATCATTATTACTTTTTAAATTATTAGCTTTCAGTCTCCTGGTTACAAGATTATTAAATATAAAGGTCTCTAACATGTTCATTGCTGATTCAATGGCCGCAACTTCACAGTTTGCTATGCTTCCTCATCTTTTTCCATAGCAGGTATGTTTAGGTCAATAATTATCCAAAGTACTTGTTTACTTTAATTCACTTTGAGCAATGATTGTATGTATTTTTTAAAGATGACTTTATTTTGTAAAGACTATGCTAAAACATTCTTCTGTCATCCATTGTTCATGTAGACTTTGCAGGTGCATACACTGGAGATGCTGACAAATATGAGAGTAGATGTGAATGAATCTCTAGCTTATGTATTTGGACAAGCCAGTAGTACAGTACTTGGAGCTCTAAATTTTTATCCTTTCTATTATTTTTTCAGTAAATACAGTGATACCTCAGTTGTTGAATGGCTCTAAGCTTGAAATTTCCACTACTTGAACAGCAAAGTCTGAAAAAAAATTGGTCAATGTTCATAACTTTGCTCCATAGTCAAAATGAATGGATGACTTGAATAAGCCTCTAGAGGCCAAGAGTGAGTCACACATCGTGTCTCACTGCAAACAGGAAGGGGTGACACTTCAGTCTAAACACCCATCTCACCAGACATTTAGTGCTTGTGTTAAAACATTCATCACTGTGCCTTTTTTTTGCACTTTTTTGTGTAAAATATCATAACTATGGCTCCAAAGAAAGTTAGTGATACCTATAGTAAAGCTAAAAGGACAACTGTAAGAATCATGATAGAGTTAAAGAAAGAAATGATTATGAAATTTGTTGAAGTCCTAGAAAAATGAATTTGAAAGTATAATTTTTGGGCCTCATAACCAACTGTTTGGTTTTCTGTTATTTCTTATTGTAAAAAAAAATCTTCAGTTGTTGAACTTTTTGGTGTCCAAACATAAAATTTGGAACAAACTGAGTTTGATAACTGAGGCATCAATGTATACGGAAAACACATGAGAGAATAGAAAAATTCATTAAATGGAGAATAATATTGCGCTAATATTGAGTTACTGACATTGAGTTGAAATTTTATTTTTGAGAGATAGTCATGTTGTTTATATTATTGTGTGACTGTTCTGAAGAATGTTGAGCAATTTTCATGTTCTGTTTTTTTCAGATTTTATCCTGAATAAAAAAGTACGGTGGAAATTTTTGTAACACTTTCATTAAGCATACTTTTTTTTAAATCTAAAGTGTCTGATAGTGATATCAAGGGAAATGAAGAATAAAGGCATCCAAAAAAGCCATGGTTCAACATAAATAATGAGAATATAGGAAAGAGCTATCAAAATTAAGAGTTTCAGAAATCTCAAAATTAAAAAAAAAAAATCCAGAATCTGAAGTGTTTATTCAGAGACAATAGCAAAAAAGGTAGAATCTTAACAAGAACAGAGAGCTTTGCGGCATTTTAACTTGTCATATGTGTATCTTATTCTCACCAGTTTTGTGGTAGCTTTGAAAGCCAGCAACCCTGAAATCAATATGAGAACCAGAATCATTCTCAAAACTACTTCTAAAATAACAATACATGATATATTAACTAATGTTAATTTCCTACATTTTTAAAAAATTCTGTATCATTTCTATCTTTTGTTTTGTTTTTAAAATAGAGAAAAAATACCAGAAAAATAGTCTTTTGTGGGGGGCATCCGTTCTCACAGTTTCCTAAATATTCTAACTTGCAGGATTTGCCATTATTATACCTATATCAGACTTTGCTCAGTACAGACAGGCCTAGTATGACTTTTGAAAATCAGTAGCAATGTTTTAATGTAACAATTCCTGAAGTAGCAATAGAGGTTGGAAAACAAGAAGTTGACCAAAAGGTTTAAAGGAAGTCTGTCGTATATAACCAAAGCGTTGACATTTCTGATATAAGTCTGAGAATCTAGAAGTCCACACACATCCTTAAAGTTGTGCATATGTCCATTACAGACTTATGAAAGCTCTAAACTCTCATCTCTAATGAATTCCAGGATGTGAAAAAAGCAGAAAGTGAAGGATGAGACAAAGCTGAACCTATGTCTGAGTTCTGAAGGGGTGGCCACACACAGGCAGACGAATTTAGAGAATACTGGGATACTGACTCCTCCCAGGCACTTAAGAAATGAGGTAATTGATTAGAGACTTTCTCAGCAACAGACAGCAAAGAAGTCAGTCTTTCTAATCATTTTAAAATGACAGTTATTGAGTAAATAACATTAAACCTAAAATAAGATTTTATATCCAAAATTGCCATGCTATATTTTTTAAGGTTTAGAGTTTTCAACAACAATGAAATGATACTACACATAAAGGAAAAAGAACATGTAGCCTATACTCCAGGTAAGAAGCATTCAGCTGTGAATCTCCATGAAGAGTCCCAGATATATTGGACTTGTAAGACAAATACTATAAATGAGCTATGTTAAATGCGTTCAACGAATTGATTGTAACCATGTCAGTAGAAATGCAGAAAAGTATATGAACAATATATCACCAAAGAGAGAATTTCAGTAAAGATACAGAAATCATAAAAAGGAAATAAATATAAATGCTAAAGACAATTTCTGAAATTAAAATTATTAGAGAACTCTGCATAAAGTTTGAGTTGACACAATAATCTTCAATGAGCTTGAAAATATGTCAATTGAGATAATGCAGTCTGAGAAACAGAACTAAGAAAGTGTTCTAAACTAAAGAACAACTGGGACAGGAGAAAGAAGAAATGGAAGAAAGGAAAAGGTAGGTATACACATATGACTGTAGGTATGTATAAGTGTGCAAGATAGATAACTATACTACTAATTCTTCGTTAGTTCATCAAAAAGAATAGTTTGTGTTGTCATTGCTTGATTGTCTGATCATTTTTTATGCCTAGATCTTGCAATTTGAACAACTACTTCTAAGATAACAATATGCAATATATTAACTAGTACTGATTTCTTACTGCTTTGTTTTTGAAATTCTGTATTATTTATACCCTTTCTGTTTTGCTTTTTAAAATAAAATAAAGAAAAAAGACAAAAAGTAATAAAAAAAATACTGAACAGAACTTCAGAGAACTCTGAATCACCATTCAGTACAATTGCTTATGCATAATTAAAGCTCCAAAAGGAGAGAAGAGAGAACAAGGTAGAGAAGTATTTGAAAAACCAATAACCACAAGCCTCAAATTTGCTTTTTTTTTTAAGTGAAAGCATTATCTACATACGTAGGAAGCTCAACAATCTCCAAGATAAACATAAAGAAATTCCCAGGGAAACATATCATAGTCAAATTGTCGAAAGCCAATAAGAAACAACAACAACAATAAAAACAATTATTTACAGGTACCACATACAAAGAAATTTCAACAACATTGACACCTTATTTCTCAGAAAGCCATAAAAATCCAAAGATATTGGGATGATAAATTCAAAGTAAGGAAAGCAAAAAGATAGTGAACCAAATCTTGATCTTAAAAAAATTCATTCATGAAAAAAGATATTGAAAAAGATAACTGAATATTGAGAAAATTAACATTATCTTTGCTTTATGGTAGTTTACTACAATATGGCTAAGGATTCCTTTCTTCAAATTTGTCCTTTATATTTTACTGAGATTATTTAATTTGTGAACTAATGTCTTTCACCAAATTTTGGGAATTTTTGGCTACTACCTTTTTTTAAAAAAAAATGATAAATTATCTCTTTAGATTTTCATTTAAGTGAAAACATACATTAAAATGCACTATTTAAAAAAAATTAACCCTCACAGTATGCTAATCCCCTCAAATATACTCAAGAACCCTGCTATAAGGATCCTTGTGCTTCACTTCACTAACTGTAGATTATAAATAATTACGGTAGATTTTTATTTTATTATATTATTATTGCATGTTCACATTACACAGTGATGGGGTTTATTTTGGGATGTTGACATGCTTATGTGATTTTTATCTTTGATTCTGTTTATGGGGTTTATTGTATTTATTGATCTACATACTTTGAATCATCCTTGCTCCCTGAGGTAAAATCAACATGGTCATTGTGTATAACCCTCTGGACAAGATGTTCAATTTTATTTGTGAGAATCTTGTTGAGGATTTCTGCACCTATGTTCATCAAGAATATTGATCTATAGTTTTCCTTTTACAGTAAGTCTTTATTAGGTTTCAATATTGAAAACTGCTGGCTCTATAAAATGAATTTGGGAAGATACCTTCCCTTTTGTTACACAGAAAGTTTTAAGGAATATTGATGTTAGTTCTACTCTAAGGATCTGATAGAATTCAATCATAAATTCATGTGAGTGAGCTTCTCCTGGTTAGTAGAATTTTAATTATTACTTCAATCTCACTGCTTGCTATTCATCATTTTAGACTTTTGTGCATCTTGTTGGTTCAATCTAGGTAGGTCTTATGTGTCTAGGAATTTATCCATTTATTCAAGAGTCTCCAAAATTTCCACTTGATTCTTTTTTCTGGAACTTTTGTCTCTTTACTGAAGTGGTCTTTTACAGCCTGTATTTTCTTCCTTTGAGTCATTCAGTAACTTATTTGTACCTTCTTTTGCCTCATGGATCATTTCATCTATCAGTTTTTAAAATTCTTTACAATTTCATCCACTCTAGTACCTGTGGGATCAGGTTTTGGGGAGCTATGTATTTTTGGAGACTCCTTATTTTCTCATTTTACTTGTGTTTCTGTAGTGATGTTTGTAGAAGAAATAAGTGCAAAGTCTCTTCCACTGCACTGTAAGGTTGGTTTCTGTAAGTGGCTCTCTCACTGTGACATTCCCTGGATTGTGGGAATGTCTCCATGACAGCTTCCATTCAGTCTGCTCTGGGAGCTAGCTCCAGCCTTTAGTACTTCTTTGATAGGAGAGAGTAACTAACTACCAGTAGCATCAATAACTGAGAAACTAACCATAGATTATTTGATACTTAAAAACTTGATGGGAAGGTCTCTACTATTTCACTAAACCAGGGAAAGTCACAGAGATCATTGTGGTATAGAAGGGTAGAAAATTAAGCATTAAAAATATTCAGAATGTTTCAAGTAGTGTATAGATAAAAGACATAAAAGGAAAAATAACTGAAAGAAAAAGAAAATAAACAATTTAAAATACTAATACAATACAAAAATGAAAAAGAAAAGGGGAATAAAGAGAAAGAAACAGATATGTAGGGGGAAGGAAAAAGCAGAGAAAGGAAGGCAATATAAATAAGAGGTGAGAGTATAGTAAGGGAGACTGTATTCAGTTACTGATTAGTCAAAAAATTATATATTCCTAGATAGCATCCATCAGTGTGGGAATATATAACAAAACAAGTTTAAAAGTTATGGAACTCAAGCAGAAAATTAATATTAGCCATGTATACATATGTAAAAGACCAACCTTTGTCATACAAAACAAATCTAAAATATATAAAGAGCTCAAAAATTAGAGCCTCCACTCCCACAAAGAAAAGACCCAGTCAAAAACTTGGCAACTAAAATGAATAGACACTTCTCAGAAAAAGAAATATAGGTGACCAATAAATATCTGAAACAATTGTCAACTTCACAGCCTTTACAGAAATGCAAAATGAAACAACACTGAGGTTTCCTGTTACTCTAGAAAGAATGGCAATCATCAAAAAATCAAATAATAACAAATACTGGCATGGTTGCAGTGAAAAAAGAAACTCTTCTACATTTCTGGTGGGAATGTGAACTAATGCAACCATTATGGAAATCAGTATAGAGATTTCTCAAGAAAGTAAAAACAGAAATTCTATTCAACCCAGCTATTCCTCTTCTAGGTGTCTTCCCAAAAAAGTTAAAAACATCATATTGCAGTGATAAATGCACACAAATATTTATAGCAACATAATTTATAATAGTTAAACCTTAGAAGTAACCTATATGTTCATCACCAGATGAATGGGTAAAGAAAAAGTGGTATCTGTACATAATGGAATACTATTCAATCACAAAGAAGGATAAATTCAAGACATTTGTAGGAAAATAGAAGCACTTTTAAAAATATAATAAGCAAAATAAATCGGACAAATGAGCTTAAATACCATGTAATTGCCCTCTCATGTGAGAAATCCAAAGTACAAATAAAGAGCAAAATAAAAGATTGAGAAAAGGAAACAAAGAGATAAATCTTTTACAAATGGGAAGGAGACTAAGAGACCATCAAGAACAGGGGTAGGGAAAGGGAAGAGTTTGTGAAAAGATTTAAGATGTGTCATGTATATATCCCAACTACCTAAAATGATTGTATTCACTGTGTCAGAAACATGAACTAAAGTAA
>RJWM01048161.1:0-11603 GCA_004363535.1 Dasyprocta punctata | reverse complement strand
TGCTGGCCGTCCACACAAAGCAGTCCATAGAGGACACCACGCTCAGATGGACTCAGTCACTCACACACAGTCACACCGCTAGGAAGGGACAAAACCAGGACTCGGCCCCAGCCTCCCAAATCTCAGCCTCAGGTTCCCGTCTGTGGAAGCATTGGGACTGTGGCTGGGGATTGAGGTGATGCTTACAGGGCCCCTGGGCACAGCTGAGAAGGTGGCATGGCCCTCTTTCTGTCCCCTGTGGGTCCGGATGGGGGATGTGGGGACAACACTCTGCAGCCCCAGGGCTGGGCAGGCTGTGGCTCCAGTGGGATCCAGGAAAGTCTGGCTCTTTTGATCTGCTTTTGAAACCAGAGACTGGGGGGAAGTTGAGGGCTGAGGCCAAGTGGAGCTGCTGCTGCCCACGCCTCAGCCACCCTGATCCCTAGATGCCGTCCCCTGCCCAGGCGTGGACGATGGTGAGGACATTCCCCGGGAGGTGCTGATTGGGATCTATGAAGAAACCCAGAAGCAGGAGTTGAAGATGAGTGGGGACCACGTGTCCCAGTGAGGACGGTGGAGAAGCTGATCCTGGGGAAGAAGTCAGTATGTGCTGGGCCCTCGGGCACGGGACCACCTGCCTTTGTTCTGACCCCTGGCAGGCAGAGCAGGAGAGTGACTTCCAGGCTGGGCTTTCTGGGTGGCGCCTGCAGGCTCAGGGAATTGCAACTGTTTGCTCTGGGTTGCACTTGAGACCCTGAGGTTCTCAGTGACAGTCCGGCTCTGCCAACTCCTTCCTTGTGACCTGAGCCACATGTCCCTCACAGTGCACTACAGTGAACCCATATTTAAGTCTTCGCATCAACATTTAAATACCTTGGGCTTCACTTGAAAAATCAGAAGGCTTGGTGTCACTCAGAGTCCCTACCCACGCGGCAGCAGGAGGCTGTGGTGCACGTGGACATGCACACACTTGCATTCATGCACTCGCAGCACACCAGTCACTTGCAGCCCCACTGGGCCAAGACCCTTGACATATCCAGCAGGGGACGCTAAGCCAGGGGATTCCCATGACCAGAGCCAAAGCCCAGGTGGCACTAGAGAGGGCACTGTGTGTGGCCCCTGAGGGGAGAGCAGTTCTCAGCCTGTCATCCAGAGCTGCCCGGGTGATGGGTAAGACACCCATCCTCTATGTCCTTCTCCGGGATCAGCACCTGGTGTGGTGGGCAAGGGCCCTAAGGTGAGGGAATTACACCAAACTGAAAACCTTCTGCACAGCAAAGGTAGCAGTGAAGCAAGAACACACAGATTTGAAGAAATATTTGTAAACCATACATCTGATGAAGGACAAATATCCAAAATATAAAAGTAGCTCAACCAACTTAAAGTTATCCAATTTAAATTGAGCAATGGAGAAACATGAATGGCCAACAGAAATATGAAAAAAACTATCTCCACTAATGAAAGGAACCTTTGTACAGGGTTGGTGGGGATCTAAGTTACAAAAAACATTTTAAAAATATGCTATCTATAATCCTAGCACTTGGGAGCCTAAAGCAGGAGGACTGCCATGAGTTTGAGGCCAGTCTGAACTATATAGCAAGCCTATCTGATCACAGTAATAATGTATTGCCTATTTCAAAATAGAGAATAATTTGTGATGTTCTTATTATAAAATATAAATTGGAAAGGAGATAGATATGTCAATTAGCTTGATTTGATTTTTCTCCAATATATTCATAAATCAGAACATCTTGTTGCACACCATATATATACACATTTTGTCAAACTTTTTAAAAAAGAAGGTAAGAGCCGGGCATGGTGGTGCACGCCTTTAATCCCAGCACTTGGGAAGCTGAGGTAGGAGGATCCTTGTGAGTTCGAGACCAGCCTGGGCTACAAAATGAGTTTAAGGTCAACCTGAACTGCATAGTGAGACCCTGTCTCAAAAAATAGGGCCAGGGATTTAGCTCAGTTGCCTAAGTGTCTAAAACCAGTGTCACATGGATGCTGCCAAGATCTGCTGCCAGCTGGTGCAGTAGCCAGGCTTTCCTCTCTCTTGGCTGTAGAAGTCGAGTGCCTGGATTGCTAAGCACTCTGAACCTGATTGCAAGGAACAAATTTTCTATGTTGCCATCATTCTAGAACCTAGTGTGGTGCTGCCATTTTGGAACTTCGTGTGGCCTCCACTGCCATTCTGGAACATGCTGCTCTGTGGCTTTCTCCTCCAAGCAGTCTTTTACTTTTGCAGTTTTGGGGCTGCAAAGTATGAGGACACACTGCTTCCCATGATACCCCCAGGCCATCTTTTTAGTTTTTCTGTTCTTTGTCAGCAATTGAGGTCTCAGCTCTATCTTTATAGTCTACAGCCTTACTGGAGCTTCCTTGTTGACCAAACTCACAAGGTTTTAAATCATCTTTCTGGGCTCTTTGCTCTTGATTTGCAACATAAATCTGGCTAAAAGCCTCCAACAATAGCCATGCCACTGCCTCAACATTTGACTGCCTTGAAATTTCTTCTGCCAGATTAATTAGTCCACTGCGCTTAATCTCAGTCTCAAAAAGAAGTCTCTGAACAGGAGAAAAATGCAGACAAACTTTCTGCCAAGCCATGACACACATCATCTGGTGTCCAACAGCCAATGTAGTCCTTTGCAGCAGAAACCTCCCAACCCTGCTCTTTATTGGTTTTTTTGGTCTTCTGAGCTCTGACCAGAATCTCCCATACAGAACAGTCTAAGCTGTTCCAGGGCTACTCTATCAGGCAACATCTCTGAACCTTTCCAAACTCTTCCCACAAGCCATTTCCAAAGGTTCTTGGACCACATAATCAGGTACAGTCACAGCAACAACCCCACCCTTGGTACCCAATTCTATCTTGGTTACTTTTCTCTCATTGCTGGGCCAAAATGCCCAACCCTCAAAACTAGAGAAGAAAAGGTTTATTTAGCTTATAGTTTTTGGAGGTTTCAGTCCATATTCAGCTGGCTCCAAGGCAGGAGTGGTGTGGCTAAGGGGCAACCATTCACTGGGGCTGCAAGCAACAAGAGCAAAAAGGGCAAGAAGAGGGCAAAGCACACCTCCTTCCTTCCCTTGTATTGTATGCTGGTTACCTGACCCTGGGCAGGTGAAGCACTCATACCGCCAATCCCAGCACTGACAGCAAACCAATCACAAACGCTAGATTCAGCTGCCTCCATGACCACATGAGGCTTTGCGGGGAGCGGGGGCCACTTAAACAAACCATAACACCAACAGTCAAGGAACGTAGAAAAGCTAGGGGTTGATCAGAACACTGTAAGAGAAAAGCAGGCAAAGTCCATGAGTGAGCCTGGCATGGTGGCACATGCTTGTAATTCCAGCACTCAGGAGGCTGAGGCAGGAGTATCACTGTGAGTTCAATACCAGCCTGAATTGCATAGTAAGACCCTGTCTCAAAGAGCCAAAAAAAAAAAAAAAAAATCCAAAAGTGGAATGCACCAGCCACAAGAAAAGCAGGGAGGGACCTTTATATTTGATTTAATGTGAGAAAAGGAATACAAGAACATCATCTTGGGAATGCTTCTACAAGGTCCTGATGGTTTTATGACCCTCTATTTCAGTAGGATTAACAATGTGCATAGGCTAACTGGAGCTGATGGTCAAGGATATCAGAAAAAAATATATATTTGTGCCACAAGGTACCTTTGCCATTATAGAGGGGCCAGGTGGTGTGTTTTCTCTATGACATGCTATCTTGGTTACTTTGTGCTCATTGTTGAGACAAAATATGTGATGCCCAAAATTAGGGAAGGAAAGGTTTATTTCTTACAGTTCTTGGAGGTTTCAGTCCGTATTCAGCTGACTGCAAGGCAGGGTGGTGTGGCTGGGCAGCCATTCATGGTGGCAGCCAAACAGCAAGGCATGAATCAGGCAAGAGAAAGAGAGAGAGAGAGAGAGAGAGAGAGAGAGAGAGAGAGAGAGAGAGAGAGAGAGCGCGAGCACACGCCTTCCTCTTGCCCTTACACTGTATGTTGGCTCCACCCCTGGGCAGGTGCAACACTCATATCGCCAATCCCAGTGCTAGACAACAAGCCTATCACAAATGCCAGACTCAGTCCCATCCATGATTTCATTAGGCTTTAGGAGGGGGACACAGGACCTTACCTACAACACACTATTAGCCACAATATTACAATAGCTCAAGAAATATTGTCCCATGGTCACATTTATCCATGCCAGCACTGCACGTTGGTTTCATCATCTGACCCTACAGCACCTTTACTGACAGATGAAAACAGAAACAAGTTGTAGTTCAGAGGCACAAAGCAGGTAAGTGACAGAACAGGGTCATCATCTCAGGTCTGCTGGGCCTGGGGATCCATGATGTCCTTTCCATCCCCTTCCTCTAATTTAGGGGCAGGATGGGAGTTCACTTGTCAGAGAAGTGTCTCCTTTCCCAAAACACCTCTTCCCTAACACCCACAGTACCCCAAGGGTTTGGCCTAGAGTCCTTGGTCTGTAGTTATTTTGTTGGTTTTCCATTTCATTGTACTTTATTTTTAGTGTTTTTTTTTGTATTGTTTTATTCTTTTGTATTTTTAATTGACACTCTGTGTATGGGTTTGATCCTGTGTCCCCCGCAAGGCCTAATGTAATCATGGATGGGGCTGAATCTGGCATTTGTGATTGGTTTGTTGTCTGGCGCTGGGATTGGCAATGTGAGTGTTGCACCCGCCCAGGGGTGGAGCCAACTTACAGTGTAAGGGTGAGGGGAAGGCTGTTTGTTCTCTCTCATTGGTTCGCCTTGCTATTTGGCAGCTGCCATGAATGGCTGCCCTGCCAGGCCACGCTGCCTTGAGCCAAATAAGTATGGACTGAAACCCCTGAGAACTGTAAGAAATAAACCTTTCCTTCCCTAATTTTGGGTGTCAGGTATTTTGTCTCAGCAGCCAGTGAAAAGTAACTAAGACATACACATACGGGGTACAGTGTGAATTTCAGTACATGTATTCAATGTGTACAGATCAGATTGCAGTGATTATCTAACACCTCAGACATTTTCATTTCTTTGTTTTGGGAACATTCAAAATACTTCTGGAAACAGTTTGGAACTGCTTCCAGTCAGGGTTGTTAAGCACAGTTGCCCTCCTGTGCTGGAGTACATTATACACTGTTGCTCCTGTCTCCCTGCACTGGTGACCGTCCTCTCCCGTCCCTCTCTCCCCACATTGCCCAGGCTCTGGTTTCACTAATCAGTTAATGCCTTTCAGTTCTGTTCATCCACAGTACTGCTTTTTAATGTTTTGTTTATTTAGCTGGGTATAGTGGTACATGCCTGTGATCCCAGCACTCAGGAGGCTGAGGCAGGATGATTGCTGCAAGTTTGAGGCCAACCTGGGCTACAAAGTGAGTTCAAGGCCAGCCTGAAATGCATAGCAAAACCCTGGCTCAAAATGAAAAAAAATTGTTTATTTATTTTTGAGACAGAATCTCACTGTGTTGCCCAGGCTGGCTTCTAACTCCTGGGCTCAAACAATCCTCCTGCCTCAGCTGTGTGTATAGCTGGGGCTACAGCTGTATGCTAGTGTGGTCAGTATGTTGCTTTTATTTGAATCAGACTTAGCCTTGTGTGTGGTTTAAAGAGTCATTTGGTTCCAGGATTGCTACAAGGTCTGAGGATACACTTTCCCCACCTCCAGGGTACCACTTCCAGTGTCTGTTTGCTGACAGACTTTTCTGCTTCTCCAGTTGTATTGATTTTTATTCCTCTCCAGGTGTAGGCGTAATTCATGAACTTCTTGCTTTGGAAGATGAAGGTGTAAGGACTCTCGCAAGGACGGCCCCTTTCCCTTGTATTGCATCCTCCCAGTAGGGTGGGTTGCTGATGTGGATTAAGTCTGGATTCAGTCTCTTGCAGCCTTATTTTCAAACTATCTCCTGACCTTGGTCACTTCTCTGTACCTTTACTGCCACCACCCTGGTCTTACCATTCTCTCAGACCTGGTTGCTGGTGACTGGTCTGCTCTTTCTGCCCTTGCTCTCTTTGTATCGCCTCATCCTCTGTCATCCTCAGCCATCAGAGGCATCGCGTTCAAAGAGATATGAGGGGCTCAAGACTCCCCGAGGTTCTGCTTCTCCCACTTCCCTGGTTCTCTCTCATCTGTGCTCATGCCCCTTTCTTGCCGCAAATGCTGTCTTTGCTTTGGTTCTGTATTGGTGTTTTTTTTTTTTTTGAGACAGTGCCTCACCATGTAGTTCAGGAGGCTGGCCTTGAACTCACTGTGTAGCCAGGGCTGGCCTCAAACTTGCAGGGATCCTCCTCCCTCAGCCTCCCAAGTGCTGGGATTACAGGTGATCGCCACCATGCCTGGCTTTACCTTCTTTCTGTACTCTGCCCCCGAGCTGCCTATGACAGAGTCCCGAGGTGATATGTTACCAGGAAAAGAGTCCTGTTTCAGCATTTCAACCCTTAGCTTCAGATGTCCATGCAGGTCACCAGCATCTGCCCCTTCCCTACGTGGGTCCCCTTGGGTCCCTTGGGAACATCATGACCTAGTAAGTGGTGTCATGGCTGGAATGCTGGTGAGAGGGACAGAGGGCTCTGGTGACACAGGGCCTGGATCTGGGGAAGGAGCTGTGCTCTGGTACAGCAAGCTGTTGTCATGGGAACCATCTGGGGTTCCTTCCCAGGACAGCGCCCCCAGTGATTCACTCTCCTTCTCCACAGGCCCACACCTTAAAGACACCGGCACACTGAGGGCCAAGCTTCTCCCCCATGAACCTGTGGGACACTCAGTCTGCGCCCACAACACGCAGGCCCTCGGTACTTACTGTCAGGTGCCCAATACAGGGCCTGAGGCCTGGACACTGGCACTGAGGCTGGAGGGGTGGCTGCTGCTCACTAGGAAATGGTTTCAGTTTGGCTGTGGGGACTTCACAGCTGCAGGGCAGGGAAGGACTTGTTCTCCCAGGGGCTTCAGCTGTGCTCTACGGGGTCATCGGTGGGATTCTAAGTGACAGGAATGAAAGGGAGGGAGAAGATGTGGGGAGGAGGGAAGGAAGGTTGGGACGGAGAGGCGAGGTCAGCCAGGACAGCACAGGATGGGACAGGAGAGAAGCTGAGGTTGAGTGTGGACCCTGTCCAAGGGCCCTGGGAACCCTGGACCACGTGACCTTTCAGACCTGCCATCGAGCCTTTCATGAATGCTTAAAACTTTAGGCTGTCTTTGTTAAATATTACAATGAATAACAAAATAAAATATAACCTAGCATTTTACATTTTCTCTAAGGGGAACTTCAGTGTTATATGCAAACTAAGAAGTACAGTGGTATCATTATAGACATCTAAGTTAGGCAGAAATAGTCTGGGCAGTCAGACAGGGTTGGACCATCAGGGAGTGAAGACAAAAGGTAAAAGCCCACTACAGCTGTGGCCCGAGATGCATCAGTGGGAGGCCAGGGCTCAAGGTAACTACAAAAGGAGCAAACCTACACACTCTCCAAGGAGGTCAATGATAACACCTGGTCTAATAAAAAATCTAGATAGGCATCAGTCACCTTAGTGGACAACCACTACCTAAGAAGTTCTTTGTTCTTTCCATGCCCGTTGCTATGTGACTTCTTCTCCATTGGATCAATATTACCTAACAGTTACACTTGTAATCTTACTGGTTGATCATAACTGTAACCCACATTGTACCCACATGGGTTTTGCTGTGTAAAATTTCCCTATAGAGTTGAGTCCCTGGGCTACGCATTTGGGTCCCTTCCTGTTCCTCTGACAGGAGTTTTCTATCTCACCTTAAATATTTCCTATTTTTAACCTCCATTGTTCCTAGAATTCATTCTTTGATTTTTAGAGAACATGAACTTGGTATATCAGACATCTAAGAGATTGGGATAAAATATTTTCATATTTCGTTTCCTATTGTCATATCCTGTAACAGTATCTTGGTTCAGGAATGCTTTTGTCTGTGACCAGTGTGGTTTGCAAACAAAAGTGTTTGGTAGAATTTTTTGTTTGCAAACTCTACATCAGGTGACAAACCTGACAACAGCTATCTTTTCTGCACAAACACAAACATAGCTATCTTTTCCAAAATCATGGAACTAATTAAGTTTGTGAACCGTTATACCATTGTATTTTTTAAATTAAAAAAATTTTTTTTGGTGGTACTGGTGATCGAACTCATGACTTCATGCTTGCCAGGCAGGTGCTTACACTACTGAGCTAAATCCCCAGCCCTAAATTAAATCTGATACCTTATAAATGCTTTATTTTTAATGAGCACAAAATATTTAAAGTTATTTTATGGTAGATTGAAACAATTTGAAAAATTTATATAGTGTGTAATCAAATAATGGCTATTATCATTTTCATGTCCTGAAGCTTTTATCATTACTGTGAAGTAAAAGTTGGAAAGTTTGGGGTTACTTTAGTAATTCTGAACACAAACTATTCTAATCTCTCATTACCATTGTGTGCTGTAGAAGACTATAACTAATTCTAACATCAAACTTTATTTTATTACCCATTTTATAGCCTTTCATTTTTCTTTTTTCATTTTGCATTTTTTCTTCTTTCTTTCTTTCTTTTCTTTTCTTTTTTACTGTTGTAGTACAATTTAATCTAAGTCCACAAAGAAACTTCCATTTCAGCTCTTCTAGATTTTTAATATAGAGTACTGGAGATCAGACGTAATGAGTCTCAGTCGAGTCCAGAATCTGGGTGGTCTGCAGTCTCCGCTGGGCCCTGTGTTCTTTTCTGATTAAGTCACTAGGGTACCACCCCCATCAGGTGATGCACTGGTTTGTATTTTGTCAATATCTACATGGAAGTACCACTGTCATGCTTCGATGTACAGACTGATGTATGGAATCTGACATATGCTAAGAGATTATAACTGCCTTAGGATCTGTTGGCATGTGAGATAGAATACTCAATATATTAAAATAAAAACACTTGCAACAGAAGGCAGATCAAGGGAAAGGTGGCAGAACTGTTGACAGTGCGCCATCTTCTGATCAAAAGTGGCAGGACAGACAGGAGAAATACGATAGCTGAGAAACAAAAGCCGAGACCCAACGCCAAGGAAACCTGGGGGAAACAAGGTCTATAAACATCACAGCCTGTGGTGTCACCTTGCCTACGAAGACATCTTCTCCGAGGTGCCAAGGATCGAATACTTTAAATGACTTTAAGCCCATGGACCGCTGTTGCACAGCGCAGACTGAAGGGAAAGAAAGGCTCACGATTTAACTGCAGAAAAAGAGGCATTGGGGGCGAGGGGTGGCTTATCTCACCACTGGGTGAATCCAGCATCCTCGTCACGGGTCCTGACACCGCGAGGAGTGGCAGCACAACGGCATTTCTCATGTTTCCACGAACAGTTTCAGACGAGACAGCCATCACATGGAGTGTCTTCGAGTTTATTGCAAAATGATAGCTTTTCAGAGAGAGAGTGAAAATAAACAGCAGAGGGCAAGCACAGAGAGGGCCGCTGCAATGAATGAAGTTGCAGGTTGTGTTTCTACTATCGCCCAGGTCTTTCAGGAACATCCTTTCCTGCGTTGAGGTCATTGCTTACCGACCTACGAAGGGAGCGTGTCCCGCTTACCCTTAAAGCTAAGGATTAAAAAGAGGAAGGGTGAGCAGAGTTCTTCGGAAGGAGTGGATTTCAAGCCATTCTTGTTTTCTCTTTTGCCAAAACAGTTTGTTTTTGAGTTCGAAATTGCAGGTTTAAACTTTCAATTTCAAAATTGGAGATGTTGAGAGACAAAGCTGGATTTACTTGGAGCTGAAGAGCCAGCCGTCAGATGACCTACAAATGCTCAGAAATTACTTCAGCGGCAGAAATAACAAGGTGCGCGGCAGACCACAAGTCCCAGGCTGCCCCGCGGCGTGCGCAGCTCGTCGCGAGCGGCTCCCATGATGCCTCGCGGCGTGCCCGCTCCTTCTGTCAGCAGTCACCATGCCTATGAAGGGCCGCTTCCCGATCCGCCGCACGCTGCAGTATCTGGGACAGGGCAACGTGATTTTTAAGGACTCGGTGAAGGTCATGACGGTGAACTACAACACGCACGGGGAGCTGGGTGAGGGCGCCAGGTGAGTGGGGCCGCCCCATCCCTGCGCGGGACGGGAAGGGTCCTGTTTCCTCCCGGGTCCTCCAGGCGCCGCCCCACCCCTCGCGCGGATCTGGAGTCCAGGCGTCACCTGTCGCCCAGGTTCTGAACCCCAAGATGGGCTTGCGTAAACCGAAAGTCAGATTTTCATGTATCTCGGGGTTTGAAAAGACGGCCAATTAAAAGAGGCCTCACCCTCGCCTTCTAGAGTATTTTAATACCTCCAGGTAGGTGGGATCCCAAGGGTCTCTCTGCTGTCCACGCTCCTGGTGATGACGCGTGCCTGTCCCACTTGTGCCTTTGGGTTGAGCCCGCCGACTCGCCCGTCTAGCCTGCCAGCCCCTACCTGTCCTGTGCCCGCCGCAGTTCTGCTGTCCCGATTGGGACTTTCCTGCATTCCGGGTCTCCTGGGGCAGTGCTGTGGCCCAGGGCTTCCGGATGGGCAGGAGCTTCCCTCCTGTGGCAAAGGGCTCCGTCCCTCTCTGCGCGGGCACTGGCTCAGCACGGCCCCAGGACGCAGGTAGTTGTGGAGACATGATGGTGACAGGTCAGGGTGGTGATAGCGGGGTGATCAGTCGTGTGACCTGGGGCAGTTCCCTTGTCTCCTGGCCCATTCTTGAATGGAGAGCACGGTGCTGCGATGTCCAGCAGGGCACCCATTCTTCCCTTTCAACCCACACTTCAGCATGAACCATCCAGATCCTTGGTATGAGTTTGTCCCAGGCAGATCCAACTGTGTCCTGGTTTCTTTGTGTGACTGACGCTTCATAGTTGTAGCCTGCTGTGCCTGGACTTTCCAGCAGTGCTTTACTGGTGACATGTCAGGGAATTACCCTTTGTTTCACAAACACTTCTTTTAGTTTGGCAGATGTTGAATGTATTTTTGGTAACCTTTGCCATGCAGAGATCTTATGGAGCCACTCTTCTGTCTCGGTTGTGGGTTTAAGGGGTTTCTCAACATCTGGAGTGTGAAACATCCTCATGTTATTTTCATGGTGGTGCTCACCAGTAGTTGACACGGTGGTCACCTCTCCAGTTTTGTTTTCCCCTCCTACTTTGCCCTGGCGAGTTTCCCCACTGTGGTGCCAGTGTCCCTCTTGCCTCCAGCTGTGCTCTTCCAGTTGTGCTGCTCTGTTTCAGGGTGGGGGACCCTTAGAGTCTCACCTTTTCTCTTCCTTGTGTTGGCAGGAAGTTCGTGTTTTTCAACATCCCCCAGATCCAGTATAAGAACCCTTGGGTACAGATCATGATGTTCAAGAACATGACCCCATCTCCCTTCCTGCGCTTCTACCTGGGTGAGTGAGGGGCTGTGTGTCTGCTGCACCCAGGGACTGTCATCTGGGAACGGGATATCTGACACCAGAGGCGAAAGATGTGCTTGGGGAGCCTGCCTTCCTCTCTGTCCATTCCCTGAGCCTCCAGCTGGCTGGTGTCACTTCTACCAGTGCCACCCTTGGGGCACAGCCCCTCGGAGCGTGAGGGTCCTGCTAGGTTGTTTCTTGCAGAGGCCTCTTTTCTTTGTG
>RJWM01048160.1:0-11601 GCA_004363535.1 Dasyprocta punctata | reverse complement strand
ATCACCATTAAAAAGAAACCAAGTAATTTTGTACCAGGAAAAGAATAAAGATGCCTTAAGTAAGTAACAGGCATCAGCAAGACCTCACCCATTGTAGTTTCAAGGGTGACAATGTGTTAAACTCCTATTTGAAAAGAGAATCCCTGGGACTCATGCTTAAGAAGAGCCTCATAGAAAATTGTTTCTCCAGGACTTATTTCAGCATGCTCAGCCCTTCAACCACTCATAAGCCACTGCAGTAATGGTCCAAGGGTGACTAGCTACCTCTTCTGCTAACTCAAAACCTTACCATGGTCTGTTGTGATTCTTATTTTACTGACATGCAGAGCACCAGTCTGTGGGGCTAGGCGGGCTTCCACCCTGACTTCAGTGGAAAGTGCTGGAGAGGCTAGGTAAGGAGTCCTAAGAGGCCAGTTAACGAAGAGAATGGAGTCAAAGATGCAGTGGAGACTGCAAGAAGCTGGAGTACCAGCAATGCTAAACATCATCTAAGAAAATCCATCAGCCATGGGTGTAGTTAGCCTAAGAGAGAGATTTTGTGGGTTGCAATTGGCCAGGCCACAGGGATGGGGTCTCTCAAGTCCTTTGAAACTTGCATTTCACCACCATGTGCCCTGGGTGATGGAAGCTGAACTACAGGATTTAATATCTGTCCTTCTGGGGTCTTTTTGGTATTGATTTGGTTTCTTTCTTTTCTATACCCCTGTTCTTCCGTTTTGGAGTAGGAATGTATTCACTTTGTGCCTTTATGCCTTGGAAATATGTAACTTGCATTGATTTTTACTGAGGTCCAGAGATAAGATTTTGAGTCTCAGAAGAGGATTGAGCTTGGATTTTTGAAAAACGCTGAAACTGTTGAGATTTGGTGGAAGATATTGTTGTATTTCTCATGTATGAGGGATAATTGTGTTATGTAAAATTATAAATTTGCTATTTTTTTGGAGATTAAGTATTCTTCAAGAAATATGTCCATTAGAATGCCAGTTAATTTCTTACCTGAAATAATGAATGCCAATAGGAAATAGAAGACTTTTTGAATACAGAAAGAAAAGAACTGCCTAGCAAAAATGATCTACCCAGAAAGGACGTCTTCAGAGATGAAGGGAAGATAACTAACATTCTCAGAAGAAATACTAAGAGAAATATTGGCTAACAAAGCTGCCTATAGAGAACTGTTGAAGGAATTCTTCCAATATAAAGAAAATACTGAAAGAAGATGGTTCATAGCTTTGAGAAAGAAATAACTTTCAAATGGGTGAAAATGGGGACAAATATACTAGACTTTATTCTGAGTTTACTTGATTATATTTAATGGTTGAAGCAAAAATTAATAAGACCATCTTTAGCTCAGTGGCACAACCACCTGCATAGCATGTACAAGGTTGTGAGTTCGATCCCCAGTACGAAAAAAAGAGACCATCTTAATATTGATGGGCATTGGTACTCCATGTATGAAGAGGAAATCCTTAACACTTTGCTTAAATTTTTAAAAATGAGAAGTTTAGATGGATTTAGAAAGAAGTAAGTTTTCTATACTTTACTTGAAGTGGTAAAACATCAATACCAGTAGACCATGATAAATTATGTGAGTACAGTGGTGCTTCAGTTCATGAATTCAAAATGTTTTATGATTTTGGGGAAGATGCCATGTTTGTGTTTATGAAGGAAAAATGGCCAAGGGTGTGTTTCTCACCTGATGTGGAGTTTTGAACCAAAGCAAAATTTTGTCCAGCACTTTGGTCTGAGAACTGAATGGTTTGTGAACATGAGTATTCATGAACTAAGGTATTACTGTATATCATAATACTTCTGGGATCCACGAAAAAATTATATACTAAAAAACATGATAAATCAATCAAATTGGTTTTTAATAAAAGTGAATTATATCAATAAAACTAAAGAAGTTAAAAAAGAAACAATTTACCAATATCAGGAATGAAATAGAGGATGTAGGCAATATCATTATAAATCCTGCACCTAGGAAAGAACCAATCAGTGAATACTGTGAATAATTTTGTGCTCATAAATTTGTCAACTTAAAAGAAATAGACAAATTCCTTTAAAGTAAAAACTACCAAGAAATAAGACAAAAGTTAAGACTTGGACAAGTCAAACACATTTACACGTACCTGTAATATAAGCACTGTGGGAGGCTGAGGCAGGAGGATTGCAAGTTCAAGCCCAACCTGGGCAATTTAGCCACTTAGATTTGTCTCAAAATAAAACAAACAAATGAATAAAAAGGGGATGGGGATGTAGCTTAGTGTAAAGGCCTTGGATTCAATTTCCAGTACTGGCAAATAAATAAATAAATAAATAAAAGCAAAACCAAAGCCAAAAAATCTGAGTAGTATTTAAATCAGTAGATGAATTAAATTTGTAATTTAAAGGCTCTCTTAAAAGAAATTTTCATGCTCAGAGTTTTACTGTAGAATTATACAATTCTTCTCCTAAAAGAATTAATGCAATTTTATATCATATTTTGTAGGAAAAGAAAAGGAGAAGGGAATAATTCTCAATTTATTTTATGAAGCTAGTGTTATTCTGAGAATAAGACCAGAAACAGATAGTAAAAGATATAAAAATAAAAACTAAAATGTCTCATGGAGTTAGAGAAATCATCAAAATGATTTTAGCAAACCTCACCTCATATGTACAATTGAACTCAGAAAAGATCACAAGTGTAAATATAAAACATAAAATTCTAATAAATCTTTTCCAGAAATACCTGGAAAGTAAAAAAGCAAGGAAAGGAAGAAAAAGTTGATAAATTTTATCTAATCAGAATTACAAAATTTGCTCTGAGGAAAACCATGTGAAGAGTATGAAAAGACAAATTACTGACTGGAACAAAGATTTGTCACACTATATCTGTCAAAGAAGTAATATCTTGAATATACAAAAACTCTCAAACTTTAGCAGTAAAATCACAGGAAAAAAACCCCACACAATAGACACAAACCACTCCATTGAGACTAAGAAGAAATGATTATGAAGAGACATTCTACCATCCAGGGTAAATAAATGTCAAATAATCACATGATAATTCTTTAACTGAAAAATGGATGCTAATTCATAATGAGGCATCTTCGCACAACTATCAGAAGGTTAGCAAAATATAGTGAAGGCATTTTCACACGTAATAATGGGAGAACTAGATTACTTGTGTGCTGCTGGTGGAATGTGAAAACCTAACACCATTCTGGAAAACATTTTGACAATTGCTTATAAAATAATCACAAAGTTCTGGAAACACACTATTGTCTGTCTGTCCTAGAGAAGTGAAAACTTCATTCGTAAACAATGTTTAAATGAATGTGAATTGCTATTTCATTCCTAGGAGTGGAAGCCCATCCTCTCTGTCCTTCAGAGCCTGGGCAGCTAGAGAAACTGTGAGACCACTCAGTAACTGAAGCCACAAACTGTTGATTCATGCAAAAACCTTGATGAAACTCCAGAGAGTTTTACTCAGCAGTAAAAACCAACTCGAGAAGGTTATATATTTTATGATTCTATTTATACGCTATTCTTGAAATAAAAACATTATAGAAACAGAAAGTGCATCCATGGTTGCCAGGGAATAGGGAGAGAGTGGGGATTGGAGAGAAGAGGAAGCAGGCGACGTAAGTAATCTTCAGGCGATAGAAAGGCTTTATATTTTCATTGCATCCTTGTCAGCATCCTGGATGATTCACATGATAGTTTTACAAAGCTGTACTGATGGGGAACCAGGGTAACAGAGAAATGGAATTTCTCTAGATTGTTTTCTATGACTGCATTAAAATGCAATTATCTGGAGAGAAGATACTTACTAAAAAAAATCACTTTTTCTTTGTCAGTGGTTAAGGCTCTGTTCCTAGGGCTCACCTGGGTATTTGCATCTTTCTTGACTTGGTTTGTGCCCATTTTCCCTGAAGAAGGTTCTCAGGTCCTCCACAAGGCATCTGTGGAGCCCCTCATCATCTGACACTTCTTCTCTCCCAGGGGTGTACAGGGCTTCCTGTGATCTCTGGTAAGTGACTTTTTCATGACCATGACATTTGTGGGCAGGACAGGCTTGCTTGGACTGAAACCTGGAGCTGTGGCAGAGACCTGTATCTTGCAGTGGATGCAGGACCCAGGGAGTGCCTGCAAGGCTGGTTCCTTCCCTGGCTTCACCTCCTAGGACAGAGGGAAAGCGAGATCTCAGAAGAATCAGCATCAGAACCTGTGAGGCCCCATGCTGGACATCAACACTTTTTGTAACACGTGAGAACTTTTGAAAAAATTTAACACTTATTCTCTAGAAATTCTGATTTTTAACAAATACTGTTATTAAATATATTGTACACCTGTCTTTTCTCATAGAAATTTTACCCTCCATTCACAATCCAAATTATACTGTAGTTTCTCTGCATAGTAACTATGCAAGATCAAAGTGGCTTCACAAAAAAATTCCAGTAGGTAGCTGATGACATGTGGTAAATGATCAACAATTGACTCTTTGAGCATAAAAGAATGTGTACATATGTGATGGGGTATGCACGTACACATAAACATATATGTCATGTGTATACACCATATACAGGTGTTCACAAGATTACTATGCACTTTAGTGATGCTTCATAGATGATGTATGTAGCACACAATTTATAAATGTAAAACATACAGAATTCTATATTGTAATTTTTTTATTTTAAAGAGGATAAAACAGAATAAAAGCAATCAAAACAAAGCAGGGTAAGAGATACAGGATTTCAAAACATTATGAAATCAACAATAATTTCCATAATGCATTTTGATGCCTTCAAAATAGTTGCAGGTAACTTCAGACATAGTAAAAATCTAACAGAACAGAATAAAAATGATAAAGACAAAATAATGAATGCAATAAAGGACCTCAAAACAAGCCAACAGTAAATTCAAAATTGCTACCATAATATATCTTGCTATCCTTGAAAAAGCTTCTCTTGCCATCAAATTTAACATAAGCAAAACAAAAAAGACTAAAACCCAACCCAACAAAACAATGGAAAATAGTATAGAACTTCCAAAACAAGACCATAGGGAATCAACAATGGCTGCAACCCTCAGAAGGAGATCCCTCCTAGATACCACACTGCATACCACTATCCTCTGAACCTATGATCAGACCACTGGCCCTAGACCTGCAATGTTAGTGAAACACCAAAGTACCACAGGCATCCAATTGCATTTCACTTTGATAGTGATCATCACAGCCTGTGTTTTTCCAGATAAGCCAGTCACTTGGCCGGGGGCAGGTGTGGGGGGTGTTGGTACTTCTTGTTTGTCAGCCTGCATGCCAGAAGGGGCTGGGGTCTAGCTGTTTCCAATCTGCTGGTGGCCCGCATATGGTGCTGGTTTGCAGACTGGGCTTGCTTCCTGGTGTGGCCTTGTTCTCTTTACCCCCCAGCCTGTGAATGGTGCTGACTCACGGGGAGAGGCTTGGTCTAGCTGTTCCCAGTCTGGCAGTGACCCACGCATGGCGCTGGTTCTCAGACTAGGCTTGTTTGCTGGTGCAGCCATTGTTCTCTCTCAATGTATTGTAAATTTTGTACAGTAAGCTGATACTTTCAGAAAACTGCTGATTTTTGTTGAACTTACCTCTATAGCCAGCCTACGACTGTCATTGAGAAGTGCAGTTTCTTGTACACTGTTGGTTGATATTTTTGTTTATGTTAACAAATAAGGCAAAAGTGAATAAAGAGAAGCATTAGAACTTTGTTCATTCACCCATGCCCTTATTAAATTCTTTGTGGATTTAGATAACTAATACTTTTAAATATTAGAAGAATATTGTGTTATTTGCAACGGAACAGGTATAGTCATGCCATATTTTGAAATTTGATGTGACTGAGTAGCTTTTTCCCATTTTACTCTTCAGTCTAGAATGCTCTCAAACTTTTATTTAAAAATGTAAGCCAGACATCTGTAGCAACTCCTTGGGTCTGCTGCTGCAGCAGGGGTGCAGCCCCTGCAGGTGCAATACATGGGTTCCTCAAACCTTCTCACAGAACTAGCAGCAGGCTGGATTTGTTAAGCCTAGCTCTAGGCCAGAAGTGAGCAAGATTTTTCTTCAAAAAGCCAAATAGTAGCTATTTTAAGCTTTGTGTGTCATAGGAGGGTCTGTGCGGTAAGTTCTTTTTTATTCATAGCAGTTTGCAAATGTAAAACCTCTTCTTAACTTTCAGGGTGAACTGGCCCCTCTTACCTAAGTTTGGTGATCTTTGATCACCAAAGGTAATCAACAAGACAAGCCAAGTCTCAATTTGTTGGATTTTTCTGATTTTTCTGGTTTAATACCCCCATAGTTGAGTTTAAACTATTAATGTGATATCACTGAACACAGAGTTGGGAAAAGATACGTAGAACACAGTTATGTAATATTTCTAATATATATATATATATATTCACAATTTACATAAATATTCTCATAATACATAAATAGTTTCAAGGACACAAAAAGTCAAACGTAGTAAAATTACAAGGAAGTGCTAAATTTTTAATATTTATTTTGTTTTTAAAAGTAATAAGAAATGCATATATTTATTTATAATGTATAACATAGTAACAGATACAATTAAATATATACTTAATTCAATTTAAACTTATAGATAATAATATAAATAATACAAGTTGTGTTATAGTTCTTTATTTTAAAAATTGCTTTTGAGTTATGATTGGCATACAAGAAGCTATCCATATTTAATGTATATGACTTATGGAGTTTGAATGTAAGTGTAGGATGAGATTTAAACTTTATTAAGAGATCTAAGCTGGAGCTGCCTGCCTGGTGGATGAGTCCAGACCACCACGGTGCTCATGGCTCTGGACTGTGAGCTGGAGTGCACCAGGACAGAGACAAGGGGGAGGGTGTCAGAGCAGGGCTTCTCGGCCCCAGGAACTGATGTGTGGTTCAAAGACAGGATCAGACAGCCATGGGAATTACAGCAGCGACTGTTACATCCAGACAGGTAGATGGCAAGTGGTCTGAGGAAATGGTAGAAAGGGTAGAAAAGGTAGCAGGTCCCCCGCTAGCCAGGGACTCCTCAGCCCACGTTGGTGGGCACTAGAGAGACAACTGTAAGCCTCTTTAGTAACAGCAAGAGTTCCAGAAATGCTAATAATTATTATTAAATTGGAACAGAATGAGTGGCGGAGACCAGTGTGCATGATGTTTTGTTCACTGAATTAGACAAGAAACTGCAATTTCTAATGAGAATCTTATCTCTGGACTACCAAAGGACCAAAGCCCTTTAAGTTCATTTGTGTGCAAGAGCAAACCGTTCACCAGAGTACAGCTGGGGGATTAGTGCGTGTTCACGCGCAAGTTAGCAGGTGGTTCCGACGCATTCCAGCTCTAAGTTTCAGCAGCGGCTCTACGTGGCGACAGCGAACCCTCCACACTTCACAGCGCCCCGTCGCTGCAGCACGGGTGATGAGGCCCGGTGGGCAGGAGCAAGCGCCAGACAAAACCAGATCTCCCGTTCCTTCAAGTCGTTCATCTTGGCTCCTGACAAGTTGTGGCTGAAAGGAAAGAATTAATCCCTAGCAAAACCTACAAAACAGCTGTGCATGGAAAGGAGGACTCTTTTACTCAGCAACCAGCCAGACTGGCACTTCAGGGACAGGGAGTTCAGCGTGTCAGCCTTCCCTGAGGGGACCCAATGGCACCACTGAAAAGGTGATCTATCATTATTTCCAATCTGAGTCGGGAGACAGCTTAGTTGTGTAGCCTTAGCAACGTCTCTGGCTCAGCAAGATGAAGTCAGTTGAACATGGAAAAAAAAAACAACCAAAAAAAAAAAAAACGATATTAGAGAGAAAATGTGAAGGCGATGGTAGACTCACCCTGGAGAAGAACTGAACTGCGTGACTGAGGAACACTGCGGGCCAGTGTTTGGCTTAAGAGGGACAGGACTTGGTCAGTGTGTGCTCCCCAGGAGTGTTCTGGGGGGACACGTAGACCAGAAGCAGTTTCCTGGCATTGTTGATGAAGTAAAATAATACTAACGTCAACTCAAGAAAATGAAGTGATACAGAAATTTTTATGGGTTTTTGTTCTTGTTGAGTAAAGATAATGTCACTAGTATCTGGATGCTTTTAATTACATTTAATTAAATATGATCTTAAAAAAAGAAAAGATTTCTTAGGGAAAAAAATAAAAGAGAAAAATCTAATTGGCCCAATGAGTCAGAAATGACCGATGTTAGCCATTCTCTGTTGCCTTGTGAGGGGCTTGCAAGGTGGCTGGGGCAGGTGCTCTCACCTTGGAGCACACGCTGTGTCCAGGCCAAGTGCCCGAGACTAAGCCGAGAGATGGGGCGTGTCTGGCTGCAGCGCTGGACCGGCCACCTCCGCTTGCCTGCGCAGGGCCTCCCTTACGCCCACTGCCTCTCCTCATGGCAGCCCGAGAGGGTTAAGCTAGGAGTCTGGCAGCATCGTAGCATTCTCCAGGTTAACTCTCAGCAGGTGGCCAATTACTAGGGCCTGTATCTAGAACTCTGATGTCTTGATCTAGAGTTCTGAGGCCCTGGGGAGGTGTGGAGGGACACTGTATAATGTTAAAGAGTTTTCAGGAACATTTGACATTTACACCTGAGGATTCTTTAACCAATGGCATTTCTGTTCCCTTGTTTTTGTTTCTAAGTGTCTGAGAACAGCGGAGATGTCAGCCCCGGAGAGAAAGGTCTAGTTTGACATCCATAGTGTCTGTAGCTGAGGAAGAGTGATCAGAGAGAGGAAGCATCTTCCTCCAAGTGACATGGCGTGGGAGTTTCTTGTGCCGGGACGGAGACAGGCTCTTGGACTCTCAGGCTGTTTCTCAGCCACCACCTCTGATTTGTTCAATTCACTGACACCGGCAGGAGACAAGAGCAGCAGCTGCTTCCTTCAGGTACAAATGCTGAGGTCCGGATGCACTCAGGTGCCTCGGAGCCTTGGCAGCGTGACTTGCTTTTAATAAATGCTCGGAAACTGCCTGCAGCTTGACTGAGTAGCTAAACCACCTAATTAAACACTCTAAAGTGATTAAATAACATAATTAATGATGTTAATGTTATCGAAGTTCTGCCCCCCTCCCAGAATTCTTATGTGCCTTAGTTATAAGAGCAGTTCTGACTGTATTCCGGAAAGCACAAAAAAATGCAACTCCTGTAAGAGTCAGAGTGCACGCAGTACAGTACACACGCACTGTGTTTGCAAACACAGCACAGAGCCGCTCTTCTGCCTTTGGGTCTTTGAATCTTCCATTCTGGACTTAGTATTCTTAGCACCTACTTTTCACTTTTCCTTCCTCAATACTTCCTTTCTTTGCAGGGTTGGTACCCGCAGGTTGTATCCTGGACGCACCAGCTTTTTCAAAGCCGCACCAACCCCGCTATCCTCTCCCAGTCTACTACACTTTTGCCTGTAGTTCTTGGAAGCCCCTTTAACTGACCTGGTCCCTGCTTTCTGAACTCTCACTTGCTGGCAAACTGCATGTCACAAGGATGAGCAGGATGGTGGCCTGCCCATGCCATGCAGGCAGTTACACAGAGAAAAAAATGCCAACGCATAGCTTCACGTTTTGAAACGCTTACTGAAGAAGTTTTCTACATGTGGTGTGTTTTGTGCTTGGCTGGAGGCTGGTAGGAGGAGCTGTTGTAGGGAGAGACCAGAGGCAGCTCCGTAGGACCAGCCTTCGGGGTCAGCCCTACTCTGCCTCCGTATCAGCTGCCTGAGTAGGCTGCAGGGGAGACAATGAAAAGGATCAGATGGAACATGAGAGACAGAGACCTTCAGAATCGGATGGATGTGCCAGAAGTGCATAAATAAAACACATTACAAAGAGGTTTAGTCTTTCAGCAAATGTCTTCCTCAGCAGTTGCCTTGACAGCCGGAGAAAGAAGAAATGAACTTGCCTGTGGGCCAACTGAACTTAACCAGGATGAATCACAGGAAATAAAAAACCCAGAACCAACGACCTGAGGGTCAATATCAAATAGCCTAGCATCTGTATAACTGGAATTCCAAAAGAGAAGAAAGAAGAAAAAGAAAGAGAAAAAAAATTTGAAGAGATGATACCTAGGAGTTTCCCCTAATAATAAAATACATGCAGTAAATCACAAAGCTGATAGAAACTCAAGCATGGTAAATGTTAAAAGAAGGAGAGAGAGAGAATTGAAAGACAGCATAGATACAGCATATTAAAATGTTTACATCCAAGATAATGAGAGAAATTTAAATTAACAAAAGTAATTTTTGTGTCTACAGAGACACAAAGAATTACAGTCATTTTTTATCCTAAACTATATAAACCAAGACAGTAGGAAATAAGAAGGCTTAAGAAGCCTTATTTTCCTGAGTGTTACAGCGATGTCAGCATTCTTAATGTCATGAAAAGGAATTCATATTAAATCTGACAGGTAAATTCACAGAAACAAGCTTTGGAAGCCAAAGGATGAGTTCAACTGAAAAAAAATTAAGAAGCTCGTATGCAGAAGAGACAAAGAGCCCCCCAAATGTTCCTTAGAGTCTGCCCTATTCGAAATGCACCTTTCACTTTGCACTTGTCATTTATGAATAAGATATTATGCTTTATGTTCTCAAATACATTTTAAACTTGCTATTTCTTTGCAGATCTCACTCACTTAGCTTAAAGAGGGAAACCATCTAGCAATATCTCCAAAATAATCATCTCATTCTTGACTTTTCAATTAAGCTGTCTTATATACTTGAGTGGGCTAATGGTGGAGGAGCTGATGATATCATTTCCTCCAGTGTCTTGCGCGTGTGGCCTGTTGCCCAGATCCCTTATCCCTCACTGAGGTTTTGCACACTGAAGCCCCTGTTACGCATGGGACCTCCTGTAGCCCGGACTATGCTTCTTAAGTGTTTGATGGTGCAAGAATTACCCATGGTAGGCTGAATCATGACCCTAAAGATGGCCATGTTCTAATTTTGGGAATTTGGAAGTATTGCCTTAACTGGTAAAAGGTTTTTGCAGATAATGATTAAAATAAGAACCTTTAGATGGGAAGAGTATTCTGGATCATCTATCTGGGTGGGGCTTACATAATCATAAGTGTCCTTACAAGAGGGAAAGGAATTCAGAAACATGGAAACAGAAGCAGTTGGTTGAAGTGTTGTGGGGACCAGGAGGTGAGACAGAGCATGAAGGCAGCCAGCGGAAGGCAGAAGAGGCAAGGAAATGGATTCTCCCCTAGAGCCTCCAGAAGGAGTCTGTACTTTGATGGAAGTGCAGTAAAATGGATTTCTAGAAAAGGAAAGGAACAGGTTGGAGTTTCTTTCAATCACTAAATTTTCAGTAGCTTTTTACACAGTGCCAGGAAACTGGTGCACAGACAGAACTTGGGCCAACAGACTCCAGGGTCCCACACGTTGTTGTTCAGACATCTGAATTTTCAGGGAGCACCGTGATGACTGTTAAGTAGTTGGCCTATGAAGTACACTTAGGAATTACTTCAAGCCAAGTGTGGTGACACAATGCCTGTAATCCCAACTTTCTGAGAAGCTGAGACAGGAGGATCACAAGTTTGAGCCCTGTCTGGACAACTTAGTGAGATCCTTTCTCAAAATAAACAAAACAAAACAAAAGGA
>RJWM01048159.1:0-11601 GCA_004363535.1 Dasyprocta punctata | reverse complement strand
GAAAAGCAGTTTACCAAAAAGTAAATGATTTTTTGAAAACATTCAAAAAGAAAAACAGGAAAATGTCTATGTCCCAAAATGTTTACCTTGATCCTTAATGGAAAAATAAATAAAAGAAATAAAAAGTCTAATAAGAAACATAATGAATTAATAAATGTTGGAGACTACTATGAAGTGGCTGTGAGCAGGATTTAAAATTACTAATTGGCTTTTTATTAATCTGTGAGCCTGTCCTAGGCCTAGGTCCCTTGCCTGGCAATGGGAGCTGATTCATACTAAATGAACCTCTATGAATCACTGGTCCTGACTGAGGCCTGTCGTGGCCAATGAGGTCAGAGATACCTCAAAGGGCAAGGTAAAGAAGGTCGCAGCTGAGGACATCTTGGCTCCATAATCAATTATGTTAATAGAGACTGCCCTGCAGGCATCTTACTCTGCAGGCATCTCAGTCCCACCACAAACGCCATTTTGGAGATAAGATAGTTCTCCTTTTCTGGCATTTTTTCATACTTAGAGATGTCCTTGAAGTGACTCCCAAGTCCTGCTCAGTTCTGGCACCTCCCTCAGTATCCCCTCTCTTTGTCCACAATGAAAACAAATACGGGTGATCCAGAGATGCTCTTTGTCTTAGCCCTCATCTCAGCTACAGAGTCAAGAACTCTGTAGGGACTTTGACTCTCCTGGAGCCCTAAACCACACCATTTGTCTCATTTATCTAAGTCTTCGCCATACCCTCGTTCGGGAGGTTGGGGATCTAGGCTAGGTCCCCGATAAATAAATGCTTAAGAAAACTATGCAAGCACAATCAAAATTGTTTGAGAAAATTCTTCTGCCTGGAACTTCTGTGATTTTTAAATTTTTATTGTCAGAATATTTCCTACACAAAAGGAATATACATGATAATCACAAGCAAATAATATAATTTTAAATGAAAAAATCAGGACACATTGTGTATGCACAGATTACAGTTACACATTGAAATTATTTTTATATAAAATATCTATACAGAAAAATAATTGGGAGTCTTAACAGTGGCTATTCTTTGATAGTAAAATGATAGGGAATTGTGGTCCTGATTTTTATACTTTCAAAATGTAAACTTTTGCTAAACATAAACTCATCATGTTTACTATCTCTACTTTCAGGTGCTATGTTGGAAAACTATCTAACCTACCATATTCATCTTATATTTCCAGAAAATACTTATTGAGTTTTTCCTATGATAATAAAACACTAGCTATCAAGGAGAAATAATTCCATGAGACATATTTCACACTCTCCAGAAGGATATATGAACTATGAAAGGGTAATAGAATAGCAAAGTAGAAAAACATTCATCACAAATTTGATGCACTGAATACATAAGTATATAACAGAATTGTGCAAGGTAAAAGATGAAGCAAGTATTATAGGGCTATGTCCCTTCCTTATGCATTGAAAATCAGGGTGAACTTCGCTAAGCAGTAATTCTATATTCTCAGACAGAATCTGGACTTTAGATAATAAGAAAATTTATCAGGACCTGGGAAAAAGCCAGTAAAAGCTGCCTACAAAGCTGTGCTCTGACCTTCGCTGACCTACCTGTGGCTATCAATAAGTAATTTTATTCTTATATTATCTTTATAACCTTAGGAAACTCCCATAAATTCTGGATCTGAGATATCCTCTCACTGCAAATTCCACCCATTTCAAAAATCCACCCTACAATAGCATTTTCTGTGACTGGAAGCTCAAAAAGTTTTCAAGGCAGTTTCTATTTATGAACAGCCTGATTTGCTATTTAATAAATATCTTCTAGGTGTTCATCTCCAGACTAGACCCTCTTTACACAGACAAATAAGGGAAGGCCACTGCCTTCAATGAGTTCATGATACAAAAGAATCCACAAACTATTGTCCAAAATCAGGAAAATAGCTTTACTCTATTTCTGCAATGGATACCAAGGAAAGCCCAGCTACTACTGCTCTGCAGATGTGCCAGATCAGAGCATTTCACTAGCAAAAAAAAAAAAAAAAACCATAATTGTATATCTCTAGAAAGCTTCTGCTGAAAATATGAAAATAAAATATTTTTTATTAACTACACATGAAGAAATCAAGTCCTTTAGTAAAAAGTTCTGTCAACACACACCCCACCCACACACACACACATGTAAAAACAGGACCAATATTTTTTGCTTTTTTGTTTCTTGAGACAGGGTCTCACCATGTAATCCAAGCTGATGTTGAACTGACTATATAGCCCAGACTAGTCCTTCCGCTTCAGCCTGTCGAGTGTTGGGGTTACAGGGGTATGTCCCTACACCAGGCTTTATACATGGGACCAATTTTCATATCTGTGAGCACCTTATGAAAAAATCCATTATGTAGCCCAGTGTGGTGGCACATGCCTGTAATTCCAGCACTCAGGAGTCTGAGGCAGGAGGATCACTGTGAGTTCAAGACCAATCTGGGCTACATAGTCAGCTCAAAGCTAGAATGAACTACATAGTAAGACTTTGTCTCACTCCCCCCACCCAAATAAATCTATTATGGAAAACTTGTAATCTGGCCATACATCTGATATGATAAATTGATGCTCAGTGACACTTACTAAATGACTCACCCAATGTCATACAGTAGCTGTGGCAGAAATACAGCTGGAGTCCAGCTCTCTGAATCATTTCAGTGCTGACACTGTCATTTCAATCGCAGACAGCAAGAGTCACTTTTTGCTTAAGAAATCACGTTTTTGTGGTATTGACTGACAGAACCAGTATGCTTCTGAGCACAGAAAGATGCCAGCAATGCACAGATTTGTGCAAAATGTGAAGGTCTAAAGGCCACATAAGTAAACAGCACAACATGAATTTAAAATATAAAAGCCTGCAATCTCAATCTGGAGCAGTCTTAAACCAGTCACAATACAGAGATTGGATTAGTTTTTATCTGGGGTAGTTGAGTTCTCTAGGTATCTGTCAATTTGTTCAAGTCTCATGTAAAATACTTTACATGGATGCAACCCTGTTTATACAAAGTTTCTCATCCCTGAGGAGAACATGAACACTAAAAAGTGACAACAGAATCCATCTCTGAAAGCCACCTAACTTCACAATGAGTTCATTTGGGAGCTTCCTACACTACAAGTTTCATTAAAATACAGGATAGATTATCATCTACTGGGAAAGGCATAAGACTAGTCCTGCATAAAGGAAAAGAGATGGACTAGATAAAATTTCAAAATCATTTCCAACTGTTCAAGATAGACTATGAGTCAGAGGCTGACTGCCCTGTCTATATTCATCCAGAGACCCTGTCTTTCATTCTACTTCTTTGCCTTCCCTTTTGATTACTTTATTATTTACTGGAATCTCTGCCTATTCTATGGGGAAACATGAAAATGAAATAAGACTAGAAACAAATTATTGTGCTGAATTCTTGCTACCGAGATTTTTTGAACAAAGCATAAAAAGTAAAAGGTAAATATGGCTAAAATATGATTTGAATTATATTTGTGTTTTTGTATCCTACCTCTCAGTCAAATAGAAAGAACTCTGCTGGGATGCTAATAATGACCAAGCAACATTTGAGAGTTCCTACAGTTAATGGGCTAAATTTTGATTGTCACAATCAATTTTTCTGCTGTAAGACAGACTCCACGAAGATTTGAACTGATTCCCTTTCTCCCATGTATCGCCCTCTATATTTCCCTTTTATAACCTGCTACCAGAAGGAAATAACTGAAAAGGTTTTAGAGAAGTTTCAACATGCAACTAAACGGTCAGTCTTTCTATTCCATTTAAACTGTAAAACCACACAAAAACAATCATAATTCTAAAATGTCTCTTGTTTAAAATAAGATGTATGGTTTTGACTTATCTGTATTAGCACTGATGGTTTCTAGCTTATGCTCATCATGAAACAAAAGGGTAGGCAGAGTTTAACACTTACAACCTAAGGATAATGCCTGAGGTTTGAAGATTGTAATGATTTTTTAAAAATCAATTTGCATTGATTAGTCTTAAATCCTTCTGTAAGTACAACTTTAAAAAAGCCTCTTAAGTATCATCAGAAGGAAGAACTCACCAATTTCCTAGGCCCCAAGTGCACATGAAATAGATAAAACAGTGTTTTGGTACTTTGTTATTCCCTTCAATTTTCCCCAGTCCCATACCCTACCTCATAGGTAGAACAGAGGAAGTGAAGTCCCCTGTGTCTTCATATCCCAGGAGACTGGCTGACCTCAGCTCCATTTGTCTAAGTCTACTAAAGAGAAATGCCCCCCCACCCCAGTCTCTAATCGCCTCCCCAATACCTTCATGTAAGAAGGAACAAGGAAAAAGTGACAAACAAGCTAAAATCCTGCTAATCCCCCCTCATCATGCACAAAGCCCATTATCACCTGGGTTTAGCAACAACACCTCTTGAATTATGACCCTGAAATAAACACTACATGAAGTAACAAAATTGTAGGCTGATTATCCAAGTACACTTGAGCTGTTCCTGTCCCTCAAACACTGAAAAGAACACCTAATTCAAATTATTTTTGTAGGTGAACTAAAAGTCTTTGGACAATAATACAACATGGAAACACAACATAGCACATAGGGGCACAGGTTTTTGGAGTCAGGCAAACCCCCAAATCGCATCCTGACACTGACTGTAAGTTCTGGGACCTTGAGCAAGTTACCTCCTAGCTCCTGTTTCTTCCTGGTAGTTTTTCACATCTAAGTACTTATTAAATGGTAGCTATTATCATCTTTATCTTCTTAACAGAAGATTCCCAGGACCACAGAAAGCCTGCCTTTATTTTACAGCCAATATCCTGCAGATAAATAGCTCTCTTGTGATTTAACCTTAAAATACAATGATTTGATAGAAATCTCTAAAGGGACGACTGGTAAAATCATCTGCAGTTTTCAGCAGAGTAAAATTAAAGTCACGTTATATTTTTTTTAAAAATCACCTCTGTAACACATTAGCAGTGCATTTTTATTTCTTAACACTATTTTGTAGCTTTGTGAGCTAACCCTTGGAGAGGGTCCTCCCTGATGACAGGGTCTCAGTTCTCACCCCCTGTGAGGCTGGGGGAAGGACTGCAGAGAATTGGAGAATGGACAGAAATGCAGCTGGAATCTGTGAAAGGTGTGCCTTGCCTTTCTAATTATCTGCACTTTGGGAACAACCATTTATCTGTGCAAGAAAGAGAGGCAATCTGAATAGGGGTGGAGAAACAGCAGCAGAAGAGAAATCACTACAAATTATAAACAAAAACTCAGTCTTCACCGTTGACAGCTTTTCTTGGGACTTCCCAGGAGAGCCAATTAGTGCCAGTTGCTCATGTGGGTTTGGTCATAGGAAACTCTGCACTAACACCCACCTGCATTACTCTTACCTCTAGTGGAACAGCAAAACCTCTGTTAATGAGGCCAAGGACAAATCATCCCATTGAGAGTCCTGCCAAGGACTCCAAAGCAGATGTCTTGGGGTAACTAGCAAGGAAACTCCCTTAAATTCTACTGTCATATTGAAAACCAAGACATTTTAAAATAGTGATTTGGTTTACTCCTTTTGCACTTCTGTCTTTCTGGTCCCTACCTGAGCAACAGCATGCTCTGTATACATCATAATCCACCATCCCTCCAGCTGCTGAGCTCACCTGCCTTCATAAGTGAGCTCACAAGATATAGATTATAAATGCATGCAAAAAATTGACAAGAATTGATAATATCCCTAGAATAACCATCTCCCCCAGCAGTAGGGGACACAGTTAACACAATGTTATAAAGTAGTTAAAGCAGAGTTTAGCAAACTCTGGGAAGCTGCCTGGCCAAATTGCTCTTACATTAAAAGTACTTGTGGTGTTTCCACGGTTTCAATACACAGAGCTCAGTTTGCCTTGTGAATCCATTTAGTATAACTGGAGACAAATTGACACCAGTCTTATTTCCTTTTCTCTTCATAAATGACACTCACCCTCATGGAGGCACACCTACCCAGTTGCTTCTATCCAACAAGCAGTAAACGTCGATGAAAATCTGTTAGAAGCAGAGCATTAGAGCTGAAAGGAACAGGGAGGATGAGTGGGATAGGGGATGAGAAAACCATTAAGCTGTGTTATGTACCAGTGCCAACTCCCCATGATAAGTGTAATCATTCTGTATTGCAAACATGCACTAATTTAAAAAAATCAGGTGAAGGCTACCTAAATCCCTGGAGCTGTGTCTCCAGACCAGGGGTCAGCTGGGTAACAGAACAAAGTAGACTCCATTAATCCCAAGGAAGACAGATGTAGGTACTATTAAGATACAGAAAAGAATAAATAGTAACATGACAACAAAAGAAAAGATGAGAAAAACAGGAAAGAAAATGTCTTGAAATCCTTGGCTCAGAAAGCAAATATGAGTAAAATTAACACATGCGGTGATATTACAGGAGAAAAATGATTAAGTAAAAGATTTATGGATTTCTGAAAAGGAAACAAAAAGATAAACATGAAACAGTATTCCCTGAGTAGATCAGATGTGAATTTAATTTTTTTTAATAATGAAGCTTAGAATGAAGGAATGGGCAGATATATGGAAGAAGTTGTAGGAGCAGGAATGCACAAAATGTAAAGTCCTAAATTCTAAGGTCCAATAATCTAAAAGATACTCAGATTTTTTTTCCCCTGAGCTCAAATTATCATTAAAAAATCAGAGAAATTATAAATTAGAGTTTTTTAAATTTCGTTTTGGTCAAATTCTGCCTGACATGCTTCTGTTTTCATGGTTAAACGACAGTTGGTGAACTTGGCTACAGTACAGAGAAGGATGGGTACTTCCGCTTAGTGATAGCTAAAGCAATCACACAACCACACAACCACTAAAACAAAAGCACCCCCCACTCCCCGCATACCTTCTTTCTGGGGCAGGAAGCATTCTTCATAAACAAATTAGAATTGGAGAAGATAGCTTAAATAAAATGAAAGAGAAGGAGACACAGACAGACAGAGAAGGAGGCTCTAAATTCTTTCAAGTTTACTGGGCAATGGACTGGGACGTCCCAGAAAGTGTACAGTTATTATAGTTGGTTGTCAAATTCAGCAAGAGCTGGCAGTATCTACATCAAAGGTACATCAGTCTGACTCTGAGCTGGTACTGAACCAGAGAGGTGGATTGTCTTCAGGATCCATCTTCCCCTTTGGCTTGCCTGGAACACCTGCTCTGAATCTGGGTAAGTTAGAGGGGCAGGACACACTGTGCTCCCATGTCTCATGCTATCCCATGCTCCGGGGTGATAAACATTTTGTCATCGAGAAAAGAGAATATTTAGTGTAATTCATACAGAAAGGGCCTTGAGATTCATTCATTCATTTATGCCATGGGTACTTATCAAGTACTCACTCAGTGGTAGGTATCACTGTGCTAGACACTGAAAGTACAGTGCTAGAGATTATAAGCACGTTTCCTGTTTTGTGCAACTTAGAGGGCAAGTAGTTGATAAGTGGAAAGGTAATGATACATGCTAATTTGTAGAAAAACTGAACGTAGTATTTTGATGGCTTTCTCTGTATCTCATTGCTGAAGGAGGAATTCCATGCAAGGGATATGGCTGAACACATGGTATCTAATATTGGACAGATGAGACTGACAACAAGTTATCAGTCATGGATACTAAGCTCAGGTGAGAACACTGCATGCCAAAAAGGTCACGCAGAGGCCACGCTTAGGAGCAGAGTCAACAAGCAGCAAATGTGTGAGGCAGCTTGCACAGTAACAAGACAGTGAAGTGCTCCTAGTTCCTGGGAAAGGATGAGACTCTCTTGTCTGAATAATTCCAAAGAGCAGCAAGTGCCCAATGCCCACTACACAGGGAGAAGGCAGACCTGTGGCGGATCCACATGATGGGGAAGTTTGCTTGGCAGGGGGCTTTGTCCCCCAGGGCCCAATGGGGAGCACTTGTGCTCAAGCCATTTGCATCTCTAGGTTTTATCAAGAGTCAAGGCAGCATATAGCAATGAATCTTAGTCTGAAGTCTTGCTTCACACAGTGGCAGAAAATGGCTTGGATGCTGGATCTGATCAGAACGTCTTAGCTCCTTTTCTGTTCTGCTCCTCCTATCTACATGGCCAAACAGCTCAGCCAGACAGAGTGGTACGGGTTCGCCACATACTCCATAAAACAAGTCAACACCCTGTTCCTCAAGGCTGTGCTCAATCTGGGATTACATGCCTCTTTCCCAAACTGAGCCAGACCAGACAGCAAGGGTGTCTTGGTTACTTTTACTTTTCTCTCATTGCTGAGACGAAACACCTGATGCCCAAAATTAGGAAAGGAAAGGTTTATTTAGGTTACAGTTTTTGGAGGTTTCAGTCCAAAATCAGCTAACTCTAAGGCAGGGTGGCAGGGCACAGGGGCAACACTTCAAGGCATCAGCAAGCAAAAGCAGCCAGAGCAAAAGGGGGAAAACAAGCCTCTTCTCCTCCCTTAGAGTGTACACAGGCCACCCCCATCCTCCAGGGCAGGTGTAGCACTTACAAAATCTCCTTGCCCTGGTTTGCACAGGATGAGGATATTTACAAAGTAAGACCCCCCCGGATCCCTGCTGAGTCTCTCCTTAAACTTCTAAACTTCTCAAGTGGACACAATGTATCAACCATAACAAACAGCAAGGTACTTTTCTGAAACAACCTCTCTGACAAATGTATTCAACACAGTAATAAAGACCAAATCTGTTTCCATCGTTGAAGGTAAGCTTGCTATAAGGAACAGAAGTTGCCAACACACAGAACATCAGTCCTTGGAGACAGCAGACAGCTTGGGAGTACAAGCCATGCACAGACAGCAGAAAGGACACCCTGCCTCACAGGGCTGACCTAGAAGCAGCAGAGGCAGGAAGTGGGAAGCAACAGGAAGGATTAGGAGGTACTGATGAGGCCTGAGCCCTCTGCTGTCATTCAAACCTCAGGAGGGCAAATTTCCACCCTGAACACAATTTATCATCAAGGAACACAGGGGGAAACTGACCAGAGAAGTTAAATCTCTTGCAAGGAGTACAAACAGTTGGCTTCCCTAGGGCAGGAGATTGGGAAGCCCCATGAAAGAAGATTCTTGAGAGACATAAAGTGGAATCAGAGTGCTTTTTTATGGAATTTTATAAAGAAGAAAACTTTGAAGTTCAAGAATCTGACAAGGAAAAATTTTGCAGGAAGAAAAGGTCAGCTTTCAAGTAGAAAAGTGCTAGCTAGTATCTTTCTCATGTGCTTCCTTTTCACTGGGAACACATCATAGGCCTGGTCCAGACAGGAGAATATGCACTGCATATATGCACTGCACATATCAGCCCTCTCTTTCTCACCCTGGCCTAATTCTAGCTGCATGTATACTCTAACTCCATAATCTTTAAGAGTTTATTTCTCCCCAATACATCTGAAAGTCATACCATCTTATCTTCTTGGGGCACTGCTGAAGTGGAAATAAAAGTCAGGGGATGCATATTCATGCTCAGTTCAAAAGCATAACTATGTTCTCTTGTGTTATAGACTAAGCAATGATGTGCCAACCATTTTCACCTAGAGTAGAATTCGGGGATTAAAGTAAAGCCTATGGTGGGTATCATCATAAAGCCATGTGGTTTTCGCCAGACTGTTCAGGAATTATTTTGCTCTTTCTTCTTTCCTTTCATCAGGCTAATCTTAAGTGCGATAGTGGAAGAGCACTAAACTATGCGACAGAATGAAGCACCATGCCAAAAATAATCATGAATAAGTACATAATATGGACTGAAAACTGCATACAAATTTTGGTTACAACTATATTAGAAATATGCTTAGGTGCAAAAGGAATCCAAAAATATATAGTCTACAAGCAGAGACAAAGAGAAGAGAAAAAATTTTATCAGGGGCTTCTCAGGTTCTATAAGAGATTGTTATTGAGATAGAACTTCTGTGTGTGTGTTTGTGTGTGTGTGTGTGTGCGCGTGCACACACATGAACCTACATGCACATGCACACATAAATGTTTATACTTTTGGATTTACTAATATTAATGATATAAATATTTATATATATAAAATATACATATAAAAATAATCAGAGCACTTCAAAACAGCATGATACCATAAAACTTAGGTGCTGTAGAAGAGAAACAATCTGAGCTCAAAGCAGACATTGCAGCTTTGTTTCATGCTAACTGTGTGTCCTTATGCCAAATATCCTACAGCCCTCAGTTTTCTTATCTATAAAAATAAGGGGCCCAGCACCCACCCCACAGGGAAGAATAAGAGTAAAGGGAACAACCTTTGTGAAGTTATTCCCCAGGAGTGGTACTTAGAAGCACTCAGATGTCCTTCCCTTACATTTTGCACAGCTTTTCTGTTGCATGACTTCTCCTTGCAGGAATCCAATCGTCTGTTTAGATTCAGGGCTTTCTGCAGAGATTAGATTGTAGGGGGCTTAACAACTTGCAAAAATTATCAGACAGCTGTTTCTCGATCTACCTTTACTGGTTTATTGCGCAAAGAGAACACTCCTCCTTTATCTGTAAGATCTGCCGTCTGTGGGGCCCTATAGGACTTTCTGACAAAATCAGGGCATCCCTCTTTCATTTCGAATTGAAGACTGGTGCCCGTGAATGTGTGTACATCTGCATCTATGTCTCTGTCTCTGTGTGTTGCTCTTGGTGGTGGTATTTTTCCACACTTCTAGTTTGAGGCTGAGAAAGAACAGAGTCACCTAAAGCCAGGGAAAGGAAGGTTTGTAGCCCTAAACTTTTCAGGCCACGCAGGCACCAAACAGTGACTCACTGCACCCAGCTAGCTCACTGAACGATTTGACAGATAGGGAGGCCTCCATTCCCGCTGTCATTATCACAATTGAAAGCACACAGAGGAAACCACCAGATAAGAGGGAAAAACAAACATCCTCACAGCAAAAGGTTTATGACCCCTGTAAACAAGAAAATCAGAGAGTATGGGGGGAAGTACTAGAGAAAGTAATTGAGACAAAATTCAAGTCTCTGAGACACATATTGCTTAATCACAGGAGCCCCTGTCCACTGAAGGCATCCTGAGGTGGCATAGAAGATATAAAGATAGGTAGCGAGGAGACAAGGAAAATCAGATTTTTAAAATTGTACTTTTAAGAAAAACTACAACTTCAGGATTCAAAAGTTACTCAACTCTTTTTCCCTTCCAGGAACCGCTCCCCCTCAAAATAAAAATAAAAATAAAAGAAAGACAAAAACTTAAGGGTGTTAAAGACACAATAAGCCTCTAAACTGGTCTCTAGCCTGTGCTTTTCATGTGTAAGTGTACTTCCTCCCATAGACCTTCAGCTTCGTGGGAGCAGGACTATAGGGCACAGTAGCCTCAACTTCAAACGCATGCAATGGTTTCCATACTAATAGTCAGCCATATGGGTAACCTGACAGGCAATGGGAATACTGTAAGGAGGATTTTTCCCTGTTATTAATACAATGCATGGTTTGTACTGTTCGCTCACACCCCCCCTTACTCCGGGAATTGAGCTGTTACAGTTTATAGACTGCCCAAGGACAGAGCTGACAGGGAAACTGGGTTACGAGATAAAAACTGCCCCCAACCTCAGACCTCCCTATGGTTACTTTCTCCAATGAATGTAAAA
>RJWM01048158.1:0-11602 GCA_004363535.1 Dasyprocta punctata | reverse complement strand
CCTGCGGTTCGAGTGCTTGGGGTTTGGCTTTTGGCTGTTCCTAGCAAAAGGGCCCAGTTCAATACTAATAGGAAACATGGTAGTTTCCGGCTTCAATGCTTTGCAATTTTTTAAATTATTATTTAACAGTCAACAGATTTCACAGCATGACAGCACATGTGTGTGGGCGCATGCACACACACACACACACACACACACACACGCACACACACTCCTACCTGGTTTCTCTTGAAAAATTAAAATATGCAGCAACACTGACTACTGCTCTTTGTGACAACAGTTGACCGTAGCTGGCTGCAGCCTTCCTGTGCAGCTGAAGTTGGCTGTCTGCCCTCTTTTGGTGAGGGTGAGCGCTCTCCATGGTCTTTGTCACATCACCCCTCTAGCTTTGGGTTCCAGACTCCCGAGAGAGTTGGGATTTGCTGACAAGCCTTCACAGTCACCGTTTCTAAAACAGCATCATGACGTGAAGCGGGTATTCCTGCTACTCTACCAGGATCTTCCTTTCTTGCTCTGTGTGAGATTCAGGTCATAGACTCATGTTTGAGTCCTTGGGCAGCTATTTAGGAGGCTAGAACCCAAATTAAAGATTTGAATAGTTTACAGAAGAAAAGTAATAATAAATTCTAGTGTGCAGAAAATGGAACCTAAAGAGTGTATTCATCCTCAGAGACAGCCAGATGAAAATCAGGGCAGACAGACTCGAGGGGATAAAATGGACTTCTGCACCCCCTGCCTGAAACAGCTTTCAAAACCCTCATCAGGTTCTCGATTGGCTTATCTTCAATTAGTTTTAGAATGAGGAACAGGTGGATGGTTCTGAAAAAAGTTTTTTGCTTTTCCCAGGGCACCAGCTTCTTTTTATATAGTGTACAAATAAATGAGTTTCATGTTTAGAAAAAGGTTAGCAGAGAGATTCACTATAATTTTCCAATAAATTGACTGGTCCCCAAATAATTCAAGTTAGGTTACAGATTTTGGCTGCTTGCAAAGAAAATTTTGCTAAGACTTGATATCTAGAGTGTTCAATAGGCTCTGTAATCTGTCTACAGTCATGATTATTGGAAATTTCTGTGTTTGTGTGTCACCATTAATTTGTATATAATACTATGTATAAAAATCTAACTTCAGCATAATTACATTTATTTTATGCTGTTTTATGAACCCAGTACTATAATAAATCAATTAGTTATATCTACTAAATGGCTTGCCATTGAATCCTATATTCTTGCAACTGCACATTAAATTTTATAATTGCTAGAAAATATGAGAAACCTAACTGGATATGTATCAAAGTAGTAATTGAAAATCATAAATTTTAAAGTTGGTAATATTTGCACCACAAAATATAATACTAAATTAATCATTCAAAATCATTTCAATTCAGATTTTCTTTCTTTATCCAAGTAAATGGCTCAACAAATCCAATATCTGAATTTATTATTAATTTTTTATGTTAAAGAATTTTTATGTTTATGACACAATCTGTGATATAGTCCAGTTATAAATTTTAACTTTGCATATAAATTATATATCTATATTTTAGCTCCACTTTAGCCAATAAAGTATTTTGTAGACTTTTTGGAATCCATACTGTTTAAGACTCCTATAATTCAGATTTATGCTTAGAGCAATCTATCCTAATTATACCAGTTTGGTAAGGTTTTATCATACATTTTTTAATCAGTCAGTCAATCAGTCAATCAATCTTTAAGAGGATTTTATACATACAAAATATAATTCTGACCTCAAAGAAAAGAAGTTGAAACCAAAAGTGTAAAGTGAAGATATTATAAAGGAATGTCCAGTAATGAATTAATAAAAATGTGAATGTCAACTTTAATTTTTTAAATTTGCTGTGATTTCTCTTTTCATTCTAAATAAACATTGTAACCTATTTTGGAACCATTTTTTTTTCTCATGAGCTTTCCAGATTATACAGGCTTCAGATACTATCCAACCTAGATTCATTCCTGTCTGTGGCTAGATATTTCACTCACTACACATTGCTGAAACAGCCTAGGGCTCACTCCTGGAGACTCTCGGCAGGCTGATGTCAAGCTGAGTTGCTCAACCCTTTAACCAGTGGAAAAGTAACTACTCTGAGTCATCTGCCTCCCGACACGCCCCCTTGGGTACCATGTGTTCACATGTAAACTATGGGAGATACGGTCAAATTAGTACCATTTGCTAAAGTCATCATAACTGACTATTACCATCAGGTTCAAAGCTGACACTTCTATGGAAATAAAAATGAAGCTATTTCAGCAAAGCTTGCTGTAAGTATTCCATTCTTTTCAGACAATCTGCAAAATACACTTACTTGCAAAGAAAATTTTGCTAAGACTTGATATCTAGAGTGTTCAATAGGCTCTGTAATCTATTTATTTTGAAAAAAAAAATTCCAAATCTAACACGCTGGCCCAGACAGTATCTTATCTAGGAAAGTAAGAGCCATTTTATTTGTAATTTTTTGACACGTTTTCATAATGCCCTTCCCTCTTCACTGTTTTAGCTGATTACTCTTCATATAAAAATAGCTTTGTAATATCTTTTTAGATAGAGAATATGAAGATAGTTTGCCTCCAATATGATTCACTGAAATTTATTTTGGTTATGACGTAAATTTTTAGAATTTCTGTCAACTGTAGGGAAACTACTATACATTCTTTCATATATGAGCTATGAAATTTGGAAAGATTTTCCACATATTAACTTTTGGCTACATACACTTCACATCTTGCTTTTCCTCCATTCTCATGGAATCCTGTACTAGATGCCTTAAACCACATGTTTTAGAGGGTAAGATGGAGTTGAAAGGTCAGGTACTGGCTATAGTTAAATATATTCCACTAATTCTATAGAAGGTTATGATCCTGTGGACCTTTTCCTAAAGCCCTTCCCGGGGTTTCAGAAGGGCTCTGTGCAAATGAGGATTCTAAAGCCTAATTTTACTCTCTTCATTATAAAACACACACTTAACAACAGAATTAAAGCCTAACATAATCTCAGAATTGCAAACGTGAAGAGGATGAAGAGATAGAGGAAGGGGAGGTATATGTTAAAAATAATTAAGAGCTGGGCATGGTGGCGCACACCTTTAATCCCAGCACTCAGGAGGCTGAGGTAGGAGGAGCGTTGTGAGTTTGAGACTGGCTTGGGCTACAACGCGAGCGCAAGGCCGGCCTGAGCTACACAGTGCAGCTCTGCCTCAAGAAACCAGGGCTGGGAGTTTGGCTCAGTGACTCAAGTGCCTGTCTGACAGACATGAGGTTGTAAGTTTAATCCCCGGTGCTGAAAAAAAAAAAAAATTAAGATGTGTTTGGTACCTGGACCAACTCCCCATGATGAATGTCATCATTATGTTCTGCAAGTATGGACTAACAAAAAATTTTTTTTTATTTAAGAGAAAAAAGATACAGAAAAGAAAAAACAAAAATCAAAAGAGACAAACAACAACAAATCCAATGCAATAACATTGAAGGTTTACAAAACAAGATGATAGGAATTTGACAATGATTGCAATATTGCATATCGTTACCTTCGAAAGGGTTGTTTAGATTAACAGATATAGATATGTAAAATTGATCTAATCATATAAGTATTAGCTGTTCTTTTCCAATAATTAATACATTTAGTAGTATAGTCATTTTAGCTATCTTATGTATACATATATACAAATTTAGGTCTTTTTCCTTTTTCCTTCCTTCTTTCCTCCTTTCCTCTATCCCAATTACTTTTCCTCTTTGAACAGTTTCTTACACTTATACAGTATTTATTGTAGATTTTGGATCGTATATACTTTTTCAGTTTCTTCCAATAGGGAGACAATATGGTATTTACACATGTGAGTTTGATTTATTTCACTTATGAATATGGTCTCAAGTCATGTCCATTTACTTATGAAAGTCTCTATGCAGTCTTTCTTGATAGCTGAATAGTACTCCATTGTATAAAAATACCACATCTTTTTTTTTATCAATTCCTTGATTGATGGGCACTTGGGTTGTTTCCAAGATTTGGCTATTACAAATTGTGTTGTTATAAACATGGGTGCACATATGTCACTATGGTATGATGTTTTCAGTTTTTCTGGGAAAATGTCCAGAAGTGGGATAGCTGGGTTGAATGGGATCTCTAATCCTAGCTACTTGAGGAATCTCCACACAGATTTTCACAGTGGTTGTACCAGCCTACACTCCCTCTAACAGTGGAGAAGAGTTCCTTTTCCCCCACACCCCCTCCAGCATTTGTTATTGGTTGATTTTTTTTTTTTATCTTGGCCATTCTTTCTGGAGTGAGATGGAGACTCAGTGTTGTTTTAATTTGCATTTCCCGAATGACCATTGATGTTGAACATTTTTTCATATATTTATTTGCCATTTGTATTTCTTTCTCTGAGAAGTGTGTATTCATCTCAGATGCCCATTTTTGGATTGGGTCCTTGAATTTTAGGGGCCTGATTCCTTTAATTCTTTATATGTTTTAGATAGAAGTCCTTTGTCTGATGGACAATTGGCTAAGATATTTTCCCTGTTCGTGGGTTTTCTTTTCACTTTGTTGGAGATTTCCTTTGACATGCAAAAACTTTTTAGTAGGATGAGATCCCAGGTGTTGCTTCTGGGAAGTGTTTCCCGTGCAATCTGATTTTTTTCATAAACTCTCTGCCTACTCCTATGTCATCAAGATTTTTACCTACTCTGTCTTCTAGTAAGTTTAGCGTCTCTGTTTTTATACTCAGATCTTTGATCCATTTTGACTTTATTTTAGTGCATGTGATAGACATGGATCTAGTTTTAGTTTACAGAATACAGAAAGCCAGTTTTTCCAGCACCACTTATTAAAGAGGCTATCTTTCTTCCAGTGTACATGTTTGGCCCATTTGTCAAAGATGAGGTAGCTGAGTGTGTTTGTAGTTGTGGCTGTATCTTCTAATCTATCCCATTGATCTTCAGGTCTGTTTTTCTTCCAGTACCATGCTGATTTTATCATAGTAGCTTTGTAATATAATTTCAAGTTGGAGAGGTGATGCCTCCTGATTTATCTTTGTTGCCCAGAATTGCCTTTGGTAGTCTAGGTCTCTTCTGGTTTCAGATGAATTTTAGGCATGGTTTCTCTATCTCTGTGAGGTAGGCAAGTGGTATTTTGATTGGAATTGCATTAAATCTGTATAACAATTTTGGGAGAATGGCCATTTTCACAATGTTAGTTCTTATCTATGAACAGGGAATATCTTTCCATTTTCTGAAATTCTCTTCAATTTCCTTTTCCAGAGTAATGTAATTTTCACTGTATAAATCTTTTACTTCCTTTGTTAGATTGATTCCTAAGTATTTCATCTTTTTAGATGCTATAGTGAAGGGTATGGTTTCCCTTTTTTCTCTCTCAGTGAGTTTGTTGTTTGTGTACAAGAATGCTATTGATTTTTGAGTGTTGACCTTGTATCCAGCAACACTACTGAATTTGGTTATAATGTTTAGAAGTCTTTCAATGGATTTTTGGGGGGTCTTCTATGTAGAGTATCCTATTATCTGCAAACAATGATAATTTGACTTCTTCCTTTCCTACCCTTATTTCTTTTATTTCTCTCTCATCTAATTGCTCCAGCTAATGTTTCCAGAACTATATTGAATAGGAGTGGTGATAATGGACATCCTTGTCTTGTTCCTGATTTTAGGTGAAAGCTTTCAGTTTTTGTCCATTTAGTGAGATGTTGGCTGTTGGTTTATGATATATGGCTTTTATCAGATTGAGGTAGAGACCATTTATCCCGATTTTCTGTAGGGTCTTTATTATGAATGAATGTCGGATTTTGTCAAAAGCCTTTTCTGAATCTATTGAGATGATCATGTGATTCTTGTCCTTGGCTCTGTTGATATGGTGTATTACATTTATTGATTTGCATATGTTGAACCATCACTGCATTCCGCGTTGAATCCCACTTGATCATGGTGTACAAACTTCTGATGACTTGTTGCATTCTATTTGCAAGTACTTTATTGAGGATTTTTGCATCTATATTCATTAGGGAGATTAGCCTGTAATTTTCTTTTTTGGTTGGGTCTTTCTCTGGTTTTGGTATTAGGGTAATACTTGCTTCCAGGAATGGGTTAGGGAGACTTGCTTTCCTTTCAATTTCCTTGAAGAGTTTGAGGAGTGTTAGCATTAAGTCTTCCCTAAATTTCTTGTAGAATTCAGCAGTGAATTCATCAGGACCTGGGCTTTTCTTTGTTGGTAAGGTTCTAATTATATTTTCAATTTCATTAGCTGAAATTGGGTTATTCAGCAGCTTTACATTTTCTTGATTCAGCTTTGGTAATTCATATGTTTCTAGGAATTTGTCCATTTCTTCTGTGTTATTGAACCTATGGGAATAAAGGTTTTCAAAGTAGGTATTGATGATCTGTATTTCCACAGGGTCTGTAGTGATTTCACCCTTTTCATTTCTTATTGCATGAATTTCAGTTTTTTCTTTCCTCTTTTTGATAAGGTTGGCTAGGGGTTTATTAATTTTATTTATTCCTTCAAAGAACCAACTCTTTGATTCATTAATTCTTTGTATTGTTTTCTTAGTTTTAATTGCATTAATTTCTGCTCTTATCTTTATAATTTCCTCCCCTCTTTGGGCTTTGGGCCTGACTTGCTCTCCTTTTTCTAGAAGTTTGAGGTGCAGCATTAGGTTGTTTATGTATGTTCTTTCCATTTTTCTGATATGGGAGTTTAGTGCTGTAAATTTGCCTCTGAGGACTGCTTTCATTGTATCCCACAGGTTCCAGTAATTTGTATTTGCATTTTCATTCAATTGTAAATATTGTTTAATTTGTTCTTTAATTTCTTCTGTGACCCATTGATTATTTAGGAGAGTGTTATTTAATTTCCATGTGTTTATGGTTTTTTTGTGAGTTTCTTGTCATTAATTTCTAATTTTATTGTGCTATGGTCAGATAATATACATGGAATTATTTCAGTTCCTTTGCATTTACTTAAACATGTTCTGTGGGCTAGTATATCACCTATTTTAGAGAATGACCCATGTGCAGCTGAGAAGAATATCTGTTTTGATGTTGTTAGGTGGAATACTTGGTACACATCTACTAGGTCCATTTTTTACAAGTTTGGTTGAGTTCTGTTATTTCTTTGCTGATTTTTTGTTTGATTGAACTTTCTCTTCATGACAATGGGGTGTTAAGTCCCCCTGTTATAACTGTATTATTGTTTTTTTGGTTTTTCAAGTCTATTAAGAGTTGTCTTACATAGCTGGGTGCTCCCATATTTTGGTGCGTATATATTGATGACCGTAATCTCTTCCTCTTGAAGTTTGCCCCTAACAAGTATGTAGTGACCTTCTTTATCACTTTTGATCATTCTAGGTTTGAAATTCACATTGTCTGCAAACAAAATAGCTACCCCTGCTTTTTTCTGGGTTCCTGTTGCATGGAGTATTGTTTTCCTTTGATTTTTAGTCTGTGAATTTTCTTTTGAGTTAAATGTGTTTTTTGTACACAGCATATTGTTGGGTTTTGTTTCTTAACCCACTCTGCCAGTCTGTTTCTCTTTATTGGTGAGTTGAGACCATTTACATTGGTTGATATAACTGATATGTACTGACTTATCTCTGTCATGTTATCTTTCTGTTGTTGGTTTTCTACTTTTTCGGTTTAATAATTTGCCCTGCTTAGTGATTTCCTTTTGCTGTTATTCTTGGGATTGTAGTTATCTTTGTCTCTTTCTAGAATGTCTTTCAGTACTCTTTGTAGTGTTAGTTTGGTGGCCATGAATTTCTTCAGTTGTTCTGTGTCGTGGAAGTATCTTATTTCTCCATCAATTTTTAAAGATAGTTTTTCAGGATACAACATTCTGGGTTGAAAGTTGTTTTCTTTCAGGATTTGAAATACTTCACTCCAAGCTCTTCTTGACTTGAAGGTTTGTGTCGAGAAGTCTGCTGTAATTCTGTTAGGCTTTCCTTCATATGTGATTTGTTTCTTTTCTCTGACAGGTTTTAGTATTCTGTTCTTGTGTTGAATTTCTGGTATCTTAATTATTATATGTCTGAGTGAAGATTTATTTTGGTTATGGTTAATTTGGGTTCTATATGTCTCACTTACCTGTATATCAGATTCTCTTCCCATGTTTGGAAAATTTTCTGCTATTATTTCTGCAAATAGTTTTTGCTGGTCATTTGTATTGACCCCTGTTTTTTCGTTTGCACCTATCAATATTATATTGTTTCTCTTTGTGTCATCTTGCAGCTGTTGAATTGTTTCCTGGTTCCTTGTTATTTTTAAGAGATCTGGTTTTTTTGTGATCATAAACTTCTATACTGTCTTCAAGGTCTGAGAGTCTATCTTCAGCTTCATTTAAGAGGTTTTGCCAACTTTCAATGGAATTTTTAATTTCCTGACTATCTCTTTGAATCTGTTTCATGCATTCTGATGCTATCTTATATTGTTCTTTTAAAGTTTCCATCATTTTCTTATGTTCTTCTATTTTTTATCTTGATCTTCTTTGGATACACACAGCATTTCTTTTATAATGTTTGTCATTTCATTTTTTGCCTGAGAGATTATTTCTCATCTGATTTCCTCTATAGGTTCATGAAGTTGTTTCTTTACTTCAGTTGCTATAATTTCAGAAAGTTCAGTTGTGTGATTTCTAGTGTCTTCCATTTCAGTGTGTCTTGGGTTTGTTCTCAATAGGCTGGAGGACTGAGACTGCATCTTGCTCTTTTGTTTTGTCATTTTCCTCTGGGACCTGTGTGGCTGGCCAGGGAGCCCCCCAATGGATTGCACTGGAACACTGTGCTGGGTAGAGCTTCAATTCTCCAGTATCCCTGTGGCTAGCCAGGGTGCAACCCTGAACTACAGAACCAGAGCCTTGTGCTCTGTGGCCTGTGAGGCTGGCCATGTGTTCCCTTCATGTACTTTGTTGAGTTGCTCTGTGATGCTGGGCTGGGCAGGGCTTGTATCTTCCCTGCAACTAACAGGAGCACATCCCCAGAGTGTGTGGCTGGGGCCTAGAACCTGGCTGGATGGAGTTCAGAACCTCTACAACCAACTGAGATGGCTAGCGGAGACACACCCCTGGGGTGTGGCGCTGGGGCCTTGAGCTTGGCTGGGTGGAGTTCAGAGTCTCCAGGACCCAGGTGGCTAGGTGGAGTGGACTCACAGAATGTGCCACCACCAGGACCTGGCATCAGGCTGTGAGTTCAGAGCCTCTGGAGTGTGGGGCTAGCCAGAGCGTGCCTCTGGCATATGGTGCCAGGGCCTTGCTCCTGGTTGGGCAGAGTTTGAAACCTCCAGAACCTGCTGTGTGGCCACACCTCTTAACTATGGAGCTGGGGCCTTGTGCTCTGATGGGCAGAGCTCAAATTCTCCAAGACCTTTCAGCTATGCTGGCCACTCCCTGATGAGTGGCTCTGCAGCTCTGGGTTGGGTTGGGCTCAGTACCTCTGTATCCTGTGAGGTTGACTGGGCATTCCCCTGATGGATTGTGCTGGGACACTGGACTGGGCAGAGCTCAAATCCTCTGTGTAGTTAGTGAGGATGCACTCCCAGAGTGTGGCACCACCGAGACCTTGTGTCTGGCTGCGAGGAGTTCAGAGTGGGGGAGCGTGGGCTGTACTAACAAAATTTTTAAAAATTAAAAAAAAATTCAGACTTAAGTAGACAAGGTTTAATTCAATAAGAGTAAATGGAATGGTTGGTGTCAAAGGATGTATTTCAAAGCACAGGTTAAAGGGCATATGGTAATGGGCTGGGATTTAAGTAACCTCCAACACTATAATGCAAATATAAAAAGTGGTTAGCATAATAAAGGCCATATCAGTAGAAATAGTTCCCAGGTTATGAGATTTAATCATTTCTCAAAAAGTTGACCTGGTTAGAAGACAGCTATAATAACTTGTTGGGTTCTGATGCTGTGGTTTAGGAGGCATACTGACTGGATTATATCTATGATAGGGTGTTTCAACTGGTGGAAACTTGCTAATCCTTCTCAAAGTTTTTTGAACTGGTAATTTGTAGGGAACACTTTCAGTCTTATTTTATGAAGCCATCATTACCCTGACACTAAAGTCAGAAAAGTACACTCCCCCCGCCCCCCAAAAAAGGAAAAAAAATGGCAGGCTAATATCTACTATCCCTGGTGCACACAAATTAAAAACACCTCAGTTAAAATACTAGCAAATTTAATTCAACAGCACAGTAAAAGGATCATACACCACAATCCAGTAGTATTTGCTTCTGGAATGCAAGGATAGCTCAATATATGGCAATAAATAAATATGAAACATCACATCAACAGAACAACGTGTACAGATCATGCAATCATCTCAATAGAGACAGGAAAAATTAAATGCACTTTTAATATAAAAACTTTCAACAAATTAGGTGTAGAGAGAATGGTATTATACATAACAAACATAACAAGACATTGTCAAATATACCTTAATGTAGCAGGGGTAGAAGAAAGTGAGAAAAAAAGGTCGGGAGACCTGGTGATGACAGCTGGAATTCATGGCACTGTGTGGTCAGTAAACCTGACTGTCACATGAATACTTCAGGGAACAGGTGGTACCACCAAATACCTGAGATGGGACTGTTTTGAGAACTGAATGACAGATGTAAGTCATTTAGAATGGTGTCATATATGTAATCAGCATTTCACAATTTAATTTTTCCTCATTCGGTTTGCTCCCAATGGCTGTCAATAATGTCACCTAGTTTTACTTTTCAATTCACTCATTCTTTCATTTATTCAACACACATTTGTCCTGAGTAGCTAACATGAACCAGTACTATGTTAGGAGCTAAGAATCTGGTTGTGAACCCAGGACATATGGTCTCAGACTTTGCAAAGTCTAAAATCTAGTGAATTTTATGCAGCTCTATAAAACCAGGTGAAGGTATCTCAATTAACAACTTAGGCATCAATAATGCTGTTAAGGATAATGAATAGCACTCCCAAAACTTCAGTTCTACTAAAAGCTTCAAACTCTGTGGTCCCTTATTTTACTAAAATTTTTGTGCATGTGTGTGTGTTTTGTTTCTTTAAGAAAGTTTTCAGCTATAAGCCTGATTAAAAGACAGCAAACATGAAACATAACTACTTGGCCTATCTGTGACTAGCCAATCGTTCTGGACATTATTGTTGTTGCTGCTATTACTGCTATTACTTCACTGGTAGTGATAGTTGGCTAGAAAATTAGGATTTGAGAATGCTGAATTCTGTAAATTTCTTCCTGTTGATGAAGTTCTACCAGAGGATACTGCTAATTCTTAGCAATCACGTGAGCTGTGGTGATCTATCAGCAGTGGAAGATATACAAGTAACAATGAGCACATCAAGGTTTACACCTTGTCCATTAATGAAAGTCTTCATTGAGCTGTCCGAGGGCAGGCTCATTTTTTTGGTAGAGATTGAATCCTTTTCCAGACTTTAAATGCCACTGAATCATTTAAGCTATTATTGGAAAGTTAAGGGAATTTGAGGTCTTCTAAAAAAATAATGTTACATGCTGTTAATTGAATTGTCTTCTGTTAACACTTTAAGTAGAATAAATAGAATTACGTTCCTGGGATTTGAACTTGGAAGTTTTTGGACT